>APFE030975660.1:0-23132 GCA_000404065.3 Pinus taeda | reverse complement strand
CCTGTGCCCTGTCCCTTGTCTATCTGCCCTTCCTTGTAAGTTTGGAGGTTTTAGTTTGTAGCCTTACTTAGCCTATCTCCTGTACATGAGATGGGTATGAAGGGGACGTGATCTGACAGTGAATGATGGGTATGAAAGATTTCAACACTAATGGTACATGAGATGTAATCAAGTAAGAAAGCTAATCTGTCAGTTTTGTATTGGGACATGAGATGTGTATAGGATGGGTACGTGATCTGTCAGTGAATTCTGGGGCCGTGAGATGGCTACTTATCGGGCCGTGAGATGGCTACTTATCGGGCCGTGAGATGGCTCGTATTGGGACATGAGATGGGTTGATTGGGCCGTCTGTGAATGATGGTCCTAAAGCTGTGAATGAGGGGTACATGAGATTGGACCTCGATGGGGAATGACTTTATCCCTTGATGGGGACGTGATACAAGATCAGGTAATAGAGCTTATTAGTTAGTATGGGTATGAAGGGGACGTTATATTGGGAATGAAGGTACGTGATCAGTCAGTGAATGATGGGAACACTTTTCTTGGGAGATGGGGCAGTTGTTTGTGGTAGGCTATCCTGGAAGATGTGTCAGTTTTGAAGCTTGCATTATATACGTCATTATACAATAATGGGCTCAGTCACTTTTCAAAACAGGTGCATCATGATAAATATCATGCATCGGTTCCAAAACATCCAAGAAAGCATCGACACCTGAAATCGAGTGCATTGACTTCTGGGGTCACCTCTATCGGAATATGTGGCAGTTGTTTTTGGAGTTTGGAGTTTGGAGTAGGGGAGTGTGGAGTTGTAGGTTGGGGTAGGGCCTTTGAGAGGGAAACTGAAAGCCAAACAATAAGAACACATATAAACTCTTAAACAAATGATTATTTAATCAATAAAATAATTACAAACGGATTTCTCAATTCCTCACACTCGCTCACACACTTCTACATCATGCCTGCTTCATAGGCTCACCTCAATTTATACAAATGGATCTGAACCAAAATAGGTTCTAGAGCCTCAACAAACTCCCAAAATATCTCTCATGGTCCCTAACATATCTTATCTAATCTCTTATCCCTATAAGAGCTAACTAATCCATAATCTTATCAACTTTCCACAATGCCCTCGAATCTTCCCCTATTTACAAGAATGTCATTTTCTCTTAAAAACTATAGAAAAATACAGTAATTAATTAAATCATAAATTTACAAACTAACTCCTCCAATAAACAATTGACCTCTAGATTAACGCACCAACACTGAGATGTAAAAGCAAATATAGAAGAGCATGGTGAATTTATATGTTGATGTAGTGAATGCCAAGTTGAAGAAGATGTAAAAGGCCAACAATTAGGGCTTGCATCATCGTTGGTTATACAAATTAACCCTCCATCTGCCCCTTTCCAGTGATTCATGGCCTGCAAATGAACCAATAGTGTGGCTGGAGGTGGATATCTGCATGCATCGGGGTTTGGGAACGTGCTTTTGTCCCACCATAACATCTATTGGTTGGTGCTTCGTTCTTTCCTCCCAGACGTGTCCCTCTCTGGTTCGCCCTACATCTACCCTATTGCATTTCCTCCTACCAGTGAATGAACCTATTGCTATGCCTAGTGGGAATATCTGCACGGTTTTTCGTCATACGAACATGGCCTGACCTACCTTTTTTACTTTTTGAAAGTCAACGCTTGGCATTTCTCTTTTCTTGTTGTGTCTCACCGAAGACATCGCCACTTTCCCTTTTAACCAGTTTCTCACAGCAGTCGATGGTTTAGCTCTTTCCTTTCGGTTGGCCTTGAGAGTGGGCTCATTAGTCGCACTGATATCGGATTCCATTGCCCTACACTCAACCCATTTTCATTCCACTCATTGCATTATGGCGGTAGTACACATCTCTCTGTTTGTGTCCATCTTATTCTTTTCTCTTGCTCCATTTCTTCCTGAATTTCTACACCAATGTAGCTCCCATTTTTCGACATCGGCATATGGTGTATTTCCATGGACGGTTCGCGATGCTCTCCACTCGATAAACGCTCGAGGCATAGGTCAGTTATATCACAGTATTCCCATGATATGTTTTCTCTAAATTATTAGTTTTTAATTAAGGGAATTGGATTCGGTTTTTCATGATTAAAGATTTTCGGTGTTTCATATATATGAATTATTTTTGGAGAGGATTCAATCTATCTGTATATGTCTGGAACACTGGTTTTTCTTGTCATATCTTGAGCCATTCCTTGGAGATTTCTTCGCTGCCATACGCTTTCATGTCGGGGTTTGAATCTTTAGGTTGGTGGGGGGTATCCATAAAAAATCTCAAGAAATACTTTATTATTACTAAGCCATGCACAGAGCTTCGCTTCAGGATAGGACCTTGGTGGTGCATTTATGAAATCTGTTGCTGCTGTATTGTTTGCCCAGATGTGTCTTCTTGAAGCTCAATTCCTCACAGTGGTGAACCTGTCTGTATTTTCCGGTGCCAGATTTTTTGAATTGAAAATTGTCAGGGAAAGGTTGGCTAAGCTATAATGGTCATTATTACTCCCCCCAGTTTTTCGATAAATGCTCGCTGCCACATATCTTTTTTTCATAAATGATTGACAGCATATTCTTAATCATATTGTCAATAGGGAAGCTTCTGGTGTCTTGGCTACCCGGTCATAGGCTGTCATTTCCTTTTTTCATCCCATGCCCATCCTTTTCCGGACAATGATGTACTGCTATCTTGACTTATTCAAACTTTCTTTCTAAATCATTCCACTTTATAATAAAGCCTTGCGGTACTTGGAAAGTCAGACTATCTCTTTGGGATCTATTTTCTGGACTTATTGAAGTCTATGTCTGTCCTCCCCTATGGACTTTCCATCCGAAAATTTTGTGGCATTGGCCATCGTTCGGGCCACCCTGGATGCGGAAAAATTCCATGCCAGGCAAGCTTCTAAACCTGACTGGACTGCCACATTCAATTCTGACATCATCCCTTCTTCTCTTTTTGAACAGTCTCCATGAAGAGGCGGTCCTACAATTCATTCACGACGAAAATAAAGCCGCCTGGTTAAAACTTCTCCCCCTCCCAATGCCATTAATTTGGATGGACCTCTTTTATTTGAAAGAATCACAAGTTTTCAAAAGAGAGTGTTAGTGGGCCAATGGCACTTTCCGTCAATGGAGGATTCACATATCAAAACTTGAATTGCTGCCAAATGGGCTCCTCTCCTCGATTACTCTCTGACCATTGTCCGGCTTATGAATAATTGGTATAGTTTCTACTTCCTCCAGGTTCGTGACTTAGAGATCATATTTTCAAAACCCTGGGTCCGAGATAGGAGTATTTTGGCCCTTTATAGATGGTTTATTGGATTTAATCCACTCAGATGCACTCCATAGAACAATTGCATTTGGTTGAAGCTGCCTGGGCTACCAATCGAATTGTGGACCAAAGAATCTATGGAGAAAATTGGTAATGCCATTGGTCATTTCATTTATGTCGATCTAAGGTGATTTGGAGCTAAGTACAAGCACGTAGCTTGGATCCTCATAGAGAAGGAATATAGAGGAAAATTTCCAAAGTCTATTGATTTAGCATGGGAAATGTTAAAAATACAATAGCGATTAGATTACTGGAGCATCCCATTTAGGTGTTCGGCTTGTCATAAAACGGGCAATCTCTTCCGTCAATGTCCTCGTCAACCAGGTGTAAAACATAAGCCAAAGAATCAAACAAAGAATAAATTGGGTGCTGCAAATGAGCATGTTTTTATGAATACAGAATAGTCACACAATTTTGAGGCATATTGGGCTCCTGTTTTTCCTAATATACAGCTCTCTCCACATAGAGGTCTTTCTCCAGAAAGATCTTCTAGCCTCCCACGCTCTCGCTCGCTGTCTGCAGGGCCAACCAGTCAAAATATTGGTGATACTGTGTGTCGCCCTCGGTCTTCATCCATGTCAAAACATCCCTTACTGTCATATAATGATCCGCCCCTTCATCCGTTAATATTTACATTACCCTCCCCACCCCAGGAGCTGATCCTGGATACTGCCATTCCCCCCCCCCCCCCCCCCGCCCGCAGCCGATCCTCAAGCTGTCCTCGGCTAGTCCTTCATCCCCCAATTTTCAATACATTTCTTCATCTCCTCAATCCCCCGCCTCTCATATCCCACCTCCTATAAGGATTCCATCTTCTCCCTCTCAGGTCCATGGAGCTGATCCCAAAGGCAAAGTTGTGTGCATGTCGTCCACTCCTTCCAATTCCGTGGGATCCTCTAACAAGAATACTTTCGATTGTGATTTAGACCTTCTTTTAAAATGCGCATCTTTGAAATTACAACCTCTCACTATCCATAAATCTGACCTCTCCCGCTCCCCTTCCCCTATTATTAGCTCGAATTCGGCCAGGAACATCATTGTCCGACGGAAAGAGAAGAGGGGAAGTAGACACTTCAGAGCGAGAAGGGGTAGAAAGGATATGTCAACTCGGGATCTATCCTTGATTGACATTCCTATATCCGAAATTGCTTCTGATGATTTCTTAGGAAAGGGGCCTCTTAGAGCAAGCCGGCCTTCTGATGTCCACAATTATTGACATCCTATCGATGAATATTTGGGATCTTGGAGCAGACCCTAAGTTTCTGGCCCTAAAGGATCTATTTCACTTCTCAAATTCCAAAATGCTCTTAATACAAGAAACCATGCATGATAGTATTCAAACTCTCTTATTTTAGACAGATTCTTCCATCATGGAACATGGTTGCTACCAATGCCGTAGGTTTGTCTAGTGGTTTGGTTGTTTTATGGGATCCAAAATGGATAAAGGTAGTTGCATTTCAATGTTTTTCTGAGATTCTCATTCTGGCCTATATAGGAGATCTCCAGATCTAGTCCACATATTAAACATTTATGCACCTTACGAATAACGTTATCCTTTTTGGGAATATTTTCTATCATCAAAACTTCTTGATATTGATTCCTTAATAATTGGGGGCGATTTTAATTTCACTCTATGTAATGATGAGATATGGGGCAATGGCAGGAAAAATGCTCCAGTTGGCTGCTTGATTCGAGATGCCATCATACAAAATAACTTCGTGGATGTTCTACCATCTTATCGGGGGCCCACATGGGACAATGGGCGATCAAATGACTCATTTCTAGCTAAAAGGCTAAACAGATTCCTCCTACAGGAAAAATTGATTGAAATATTTAGTTTCCCTTCAGTGAAAATTATTCCTATGTTTACATTAGATCACTGCCCCATTTCTATACATTGGAAATATATTGGGTGCAGATTCGGATATTCGTTTAAATTTAATGGGACTTGGCTTATTGATGAGCAGTTCTATTAGTTCATAATGGAATCTTGGTAGCCTCCATCTTGTCTAGCACAAGATCAAACTCGGTTTTTCTTAGAACGACTGTCTTCTCTCCAAAGTAAGGTTAAAAGATGGCAATGGGAGAAATCTACATCCAATAAAATGGCCCTGAAGGACATAGGTAGGAATTTGGAATACTTATCCACACACTTCAAACATCCCTACATGTCCTCATGTATTCGGAAAAAAATATGGGACTCGGAGAAAAGGAAGCAAAAGATTTCAACAATGGAAGAAGCTACTTGGTGTCTAAAGAGTCGAGCCATATGGCTTAGAGAAGGCGATAAAAACACAAAGTTTTTTCACAGAGTTGCTAACAAGTGGCGGGAGGCAAACACTATTTGGGAAATCAAGGACAAAGTTGGCAATTCACACTTTGCCCAGGAGGCCATAGCATGTGAAGCTATAAAATATTTCAAAAATGCCTACAACAGAGACATTGGCAGTGGCATTGAAAATATCCTATGGGGTATCGAACCGTACCCTACTATGTTTGATGACAATCAAAATGTTGCCCTTTTTTGAAAGTTTCTGAGGATGAATTATTGGTGACGATGAAATCATTTCAGAAAGATAAATGTCCGGGGCCGGACAGCTCAACTATTGATTTCTTTATCCATTTTTTCGACTTATTTTAGTCTAATATTATAAAAATGGTTGAGGAATCAAGATTAAATGGTTTCATCATCCATTTCATTTCCTCCACTTATATAGCATTGATTCCAAAGAAGAAACTCTCCACATCTTTTTCTAATTATTAGCCTATTTCTTTGTGCAATGTCCTGTATAAGATTATTTCAAAAATCATTGTTATTCGAATGAGGAATATTTTATCTCTCCACCTATCCCATGAACAACACGGATTTCTAAAGGAAAGAAACATCTTGGACACAGTGTCTCTCACTCAAGAATGCCTACATTCCATGCATAGCAGAAAATTAGATGCTGCTTTATTAAAAATTGATCTTTAAAAGGCATACAACAGTGTGGACTAGGGTTTTATACGCTGCCTCCTTGCAAGGATTGGTCTTGATAACAGGTGCTCCAGATGGATCATGGCATGTGTGGTGGAGGTAAATTATGTTGTCCTTATTAATGGAATCCCTACTCCTTTTTCCAAAGCGGCTAGGCGGTTAAGACAAGGGTGCTCCTTTTCTCTTCTTCTCTTCATACTTGTAATGGACTCTCTGAGTCTTCATATCAAGAGGGCAATTCATCTAAACAAATGCAGGCCCCTTCCCATCTGTAGGGGAATCTACATTTCCCATAATTTTTTTGTTGATGATATTCTATTAACAGCAATTCTATGCAGAATCACTTGGATTTGTCTTCATGTAATCTTGGGAAGGTTTCAAAAAGCTACTGGCGTGAGTGTAAATGAAGGTAAATCATATTTTCATGTTGATGATGTTAATGGGGATCTGATTATTTTTCTAACACAACTTTTCAATATTAAAGCAATTCCTCTTCAGAATGGGCTAAAATACTTGGGTTTCAATTTGAAAACTGTTGGATATCGCGTGGTTGACTAGTCTTGGATTACAAACTGATTTTACAAGAAAATCTTAGCATGGGAGTGTAAATGTTTATCCATAGGTGGCCGCACGATTTTGACTCAAGCTATACTCGTGCAAATAATGGTATATTGGGCACACCTTTTCTATATCCCTACAACCATCATCAAAAATCTGAACAGGATGACTGCCAACTTTATATGGGGAGGACACAAAGAACAAAAACAAATATCACCTGTCAAAATCTATGTTGGCTCACCCTAAAAAAATGGGAATATGGGGTATATTGGACTTAAATATTTTTCGGAAGGCTCTTCTATGTAAAACTATGTGGAAAGAAATTATGGGTATGTCTATTTGGAGCATGGCCATTCGTGTTGAATACATGGACAATAATGATATGTCTTACTGGTTTAGGGAAAACAACATTGGGTCCTTTCTCAACTCTGCAATTTGGAGAGGCTTCAGGAAACTGGAGCCTTTTTTCAGGAAAATTCTGATATGGAAATTCCAGACCGAATCAAAGATTATTATTGGTTGGGATGAATTTGCTGAAGCAGCTGAAAAAATCCAAATATCCACACAGTTATTGAGATCGCTCCACTACAGGGGTAATTTTTTCTAGGCCAGTGCCATCCGAAAATGGGAAGGAGCTATTCCAATTTGGAAATTCGTGACTGAATTGCACCTATGCATTGAACTAGCAATGCAATGGAATTCTATTTTAACTTTGTTGTGGGCTCATGGCATATATCACTCTGCAGATAAGGATTTCCTCATTTGGAAGGGACTTGGTGGCTCCTTGACTGTATATGTCAAGCATATATATCAACATTTTCTTATCTCAGAATCAGGAAATACAGAAAACATCTTTCCTTCATGTTTTTGGAAAACAGGTTGCCCCATAAAGATCATTATTTTTGCCTGGTTGGTGTTTGATAATAGGAATCTCACATGGGAAAACTTACAAAAGTGAAATTTGTGCGGGCCTGCCATCTGCCTCCTTTGTAGATCAAACTCTGAGAACAACCCACACCTATTTCTCTCTTGTCCACAAGCTTTGATAATTTGGCGGAAACTTGCTGCCCACTTTGGTTACATCCATAGCTCTTTCCCTTCCATTCCTGAGGCTTTTAAAGGGTGCAGTATTATTAACAAAGAATGGTGGGCCATTCCATTATTGACTATTTGGCCCATTTGGAAATGGTGAAACGGGATGATTTTCAATTCAAAAAAGGAATCTCTTTCTTCTGTTTTTTAATATATCCTATGTCTATACAATGCTCTCGATTTGCAAGGTCAGAATAGGGTCAGGAATGGAAGGAGTTTATCGTCATGGGTGCCCACGGCAATTCCACGCTCTTTTTTTGACAGAGCTGCTCATCATGGTTCGTGCGCATGTGGAGTATACATTATTCTAGAAGATGTTCAAGCAATTGAAATTCATTGGAATGGAGGACCAGGGTCCAACAATAGCACTGAGGCGATGGCTCTTGCTGGTCTTCTTTCCCTTTATATCTTTCTTGACTTAACAAATCTTCAAATTTTTGGAGACTCGAAAGTCATCACCGATCATGTCTTGAATAAACACATTATAAAAAATATCAATCTTTCTGGATGGCTAAACAGGATAGAAGCTTTATGGAGTAGTAGGAGAGACTACACAATTTCACATATGATAGGGACAAAAACAAAAGGGTGGATGCTTTGTCCAAAATGGGCCTATCTTCTCCCCAAGGTGTTTGGAGGATGCAAATCACGGTGGAAAACATCTCCTACCAAATCTAGGACTTTTTCCTTCTGGGTACATAATCTTCTTTCTAATGATTAATATTTGGTATGTATCCATTTTCCTCTTTTTTCCTTTCCATTGTGAAGGATTTCTCGCATATTTTGTCATAGCGATCAATTTTCTTAATATCTATTGTACATATATACATACATACATACATATATATATATATATATATATATATATATATATATATATATATATATATATATATATATATTATATATATATATATATATATAGATATATATAATATATAGATATATATATTCTCCATATGTTCTATATGTAGCTAAACAGGACATCTTCCTATGTTTCTATCCATTGTGTGATTTTGAACTGCATATCTACCTTTGTTGCCAGTTTTATTTCTCACATATATGCACATGTCTGTACAATCCTCTTTTATAAATATAATACAAATATATAGCTTTTTTCGTGCTGAAAAAAATAACACCAAATAAAAATATTAATTAAATATTGTAATGTGCAGGTTGTGAAGCACGATGAAATCTCATCCCTCCATTCAAAGATCAAACGAAGAATATTTGCTCATTGTTAAACCTTAGCCATTCATTTGAAAAAAATAAAAACCTTGTAAGCCCAATTCCACCTGTTGCTGAAATATATACACTTATCGCGTAATTAACAAATTGCATTTCAAAAAAAAATGATCTCTATTAGTGTTACAGATAGATTTATTAAGGTTTATTTTTCAAAGGTTATTAGTCCTTAAATTAATTATAAATTATAATTTTTTATATTAAGTCCAGAGAAATAATTCTTCTTAGATTAAATTTAATTTTAGAAAATCGACATAATAAATTATAAAAAATCTATCGAGTCATGTAATAATTGATAATAATAAATTATAATATATAACTAACGAGTCATGTATTAATTATAATAATTTTAAAACTTATTGTTAAATCTAAATAATCCATTGAAAACCAAAAGAGATATAATTTGTTATATAGATTATAAACAACAATTTATTTATTTTATTAAATGAAGAACATATATATTCTTTGTATAAACATTTCTTATGAACAAAAAAAAAGTAGATCAATAAACACATGGAATCATAAATATCGATAAACTCAAGGAATTAAAATTCTAGATCGATAAACCCAAGGAATTAACCCAAGGTATATACACCCTAAGATAAATATTATAAACCAAAAAATAAACATGGTTGACCATGCTTGACAATGGTTGATTTTCATTTTGAGAAAATCCTTGGAATATAAACCCTTCGACTAGAAAACCAAAGGAAATGATATTATAAACCCAAGAGAATAATGAACCCATGGGGTTAATACTAAAACCTCAAGGGATTATAAACCCAAGGGAATTAATTATAGACCCTTTTAATAACATTATACCCTGTGAATATGAACCCTCAGATTAATAAATCCAAGGAATTGATATTATAAACCTAAGAGAATAATAAACCTAACAGGTGAATACTAAAACCCCAAGGGATTATAAACCCAAGGAAATAATATTAGTCAAAGGGATAATAAACCCAAGGGATTAATACTAAAAACCCTAGGGTTTATATTCCCTAGGGTTAATAGTATTAGTTCCTTGCCTTTATTATCCCTTGGGTTACTATTATTCCCTTGGGTTTATAACCCCTTGAGGTTTTATTATTAACCCCTTAAGTTATTATTCCCTTGGGTTTATAATATTAATCCCTTGGGTTTATATTATCAAATCCCTTGGGTTTATTAATATAAGTTTTCATATTCCCAGGCTATAATATTATTCACAGGGTATTGGACCATGGTTGACCATTCATGGTTTTCCATCATGACAATGCGACATTACACCATGGTTGATTCTCATATTGAGACACTATCTATCATAATGCGATGTTTGACCATGTTCGACCATGATTGAATTCATAAAACATGGTTTACCATAATTGATATTATAAACCCAAGGGATAAAAATTATAAGCCCAAGGTATATAAACCCTAAGGTAAGTATTATAAATCCTAAAATAAACATATTTGACCATGGTTAACCTTGGTGGATTTCCATTTATTAATAGAATTTACTAATAAATTAATAAAAATGAATATGGTCAATCATAGTTGAATCTGGCTAACCAATGTGAGCCATGATCTACAATGATCAACCATGTTCAACGATAGTCTTCCATGGTCAAGCATGCTCAATGATCATCAACCATAGTCATAATGGTTAATCAATGTCTTTATGGTGAACCATGATCAACCATGCTTAATCATGCTTGAATATGGTCAACCATGGTCAATGTCTTTTTGGTCAACCATAGTCAACCATGGTTAGCCATGATTAACCATGGTTGAATTTCATCAACCATTATCAACCTTGATTAAAATATCTTTCATCGTGACCAAATATGATAGTCAACCATGGATGATCATTGTCAACCATGGTCTAATGTCGCATTGTGATGAATATTATGTCAATACGAGAATCAATCATCATCAACCATGGTCAAACGTGGCATTATGATAAATATTCTCTCGATTTGAGAATCAACCATGGTCAAGATTTCTTAACCATGGTCCAATGTCACATTGTGACAAGGATTGTCTCAACATGAAAATCAACCATGGTCAACCATATTTATTATGCAGTTTATAATATTTATCTTAAGGTTTATATACCTTGGGTTTATAAGATTTAATATTATTCAACCATGGTCAATCAAGTTTTATAAAATCAAACATGGTCAACCATGATCCGACATCGCATTGTGACAGAGATTGTCTCAATATGAAAATCAATGATTGTCTCAACCATGGTCCATTGTGGCATTATGACAAAAATTGTCTCAATATGATCATCATGGTTAACCATGGTCAATGATAGTCAACCTTGTTCAACCATGGCTAACCATGTTTTATAAAATCAAACATGGTCATCCATGGTCATTCATGGTCAAACGTGGTCAAACATCGCATTGTCACAAATATTATGTTAATATGAAAATCAACCATGGTTTAATATGGACAACCATGCTCCAACGTTGCATTGTGACAAAGATTGTCTCAATATGAAAATCAACCATGGTCAAACATGTTTATTTTAATGTTTATAATATTTTTCTTAGGGTTTATATAGTTTGGGTTTATAATAATAATCCCTTGGGTTTAATATTATTCTCCTAGGTACATAATCCCTTGGGGTTTTAGTATTAATCCCTTGGGTCTATTATTCTGTTGGGTTTATAATATCAATCCATTGGGTTTATTATTCCCTCGGGTTTATAATATCAATCATTGTCAACCATGGTCAATCATATCCAACCATAGTCAGCCATGGTCAACAATGTTCGATTGTTGCATTGTGACAATGATTGTCTCAATATTAAAATTAACGATGGTCAACCATGGTACATCATAGCATTGTGACAAACATTATCTTGCTATGAAAATCAATCATGTTCAACTATGGTCCCAATGTTGCATTTTGAAAATGATTGTCTCAATATGGAAATCAACCATGGTCACATTGTGAAAAATATTGTCTATTGGTCCAATGTCACATTGTGGCAAAATGGTCATCCATGGTCAACCATGCTCCAATGTCGCATTGTGACAAAGATTGTCTCAATATGAAAATCAACCATGGTCAACCATGGTAAACCATTGTCCAACGTCGCATTGTTATAAAGGTTGTCCTAAAATGAAAATCAATCATGGTCAACTATAGTCTAACGTCATGTTGTGACAAAGATTTTATCAATAAGAAAATCAAACATGTTCAACCATGTTTAGTTTAGGGTTTATAATATTTTTCCTTGGGTTTTAAAACACATGGGAACTCATGGTCCAATATCGTATTTGTGACAAAATTTATCTCAATATGAAACTCAACCATGGCCAAACGTCGCATTGTGGAAAAGATTGTCTCGACATTTAAATCAATCATGTTCAACCATGGTCAACCATGGTCCAATGTTGCATTATGACAAGGATTGTCTCAATATGGAAATCAACCATGGTAAACAATGTTCCAACGTCGGATTCTAACAAAGATTGTATCAATATGAAAACTAACCATGGTCACATTGTAACAAATATTGTATCTTGGTCCAACGTCACATTGTGACAACCATGATCGTCCTTGGTCAAACATGTTTCAATGTCGCATTTTGAGAAATATTGGCTCAATACGAAAATCAACCATGGTCAATCATGTTCAACCATGGTAACATTATCACGAAGATTGTCTCTTCATCCAATGTCACATTGTGACAACATGGTTATCCATGGTCAACCATTATCCAATGTCACATTGTTAGAAAGGTTCTCTCAATATAAAAATCAATCATGGTCAACCATAGTCTAATGTCACATTATGACAAATATTTTCTCAATAAGAATATCAATCCTGGTCAACCATAGTCTAATGCCGCATTATGACAAATATTTTCTCAATAATAATATCAACCATGGCCAACAATGGTAAGCCATGTTTATTTTACGGTTTATCTTATTTATCTTAGGGTTTATATACCTTGGGTTTACAATATTTATCCCTTGGGTTTAATATTATTCCCTTGGGTTTTTAGTATTAATCACTTGGGATAATTATTCCCTTGGGTTTATAATCAACCATGGTTCAATTTCGCATTGAGACAAAGATTCTCTTGATTTGAAATCAATCATGGTTAAGCCTGCTCAACCATGTTCCAACATCACATTGTGACCAGGATTGTCTCAATATGAAAATCAACCATGCTCAACCCTAGCCAACCATGTTTATTTTAGTGTCTATAATATTTATCTTAGGGTTTATATACCTTGAGTTATTATATCAGTCCCTTGGGTTTAATATTATTCAACCATGGACAACCATGTTTCATAAAATCAATCATGGTCAATCATTGCCCAACGTCACATTGTGACAAATATTGTCTCAATTTAAAAAACAATCATTGTCTCAACCATGGTCCAACTTCGCATAATGACAAAGATTGTCTCAATATGATAATCATGGTCAATAATGGTCAACCTTGGTCAACTATGTTTTAAAATCAAACATGGTCATGCATGGTCAATCATTATCAACCATGGTTGAACATTGCATTGTCAGAAAGACTGTGTTGATATGAAAATCAACCATGATCCAACATTGCATTATGATAAATATTGTCTCAATATGATAATCATAGTCAATTATGGTCAATCATGGTCAACCTTGGTTAACCATGGTCAACCTAAGATTTATAAAATCAAACATGGTCATCCATAGTCAATCATGGTCAACCATGGTCGAACATCACATTGTCACAAAGATTGTGTTGATATCAAAATCAACCATGGTTAAGTATGTTCAACCATGGTCCAACATCACATTGTGAGAAGGATTGTCTCAATTTGAAAATCAACCATGGTCAATCATGTTTATTTTAATGTTTATAATATTTATCTTATGGTTTATACACCTTGGGTTTATAATATTAGTCCCTTGGGTTCATAATCTCTTGGGGTTTTAGTATTAATCCCTAGGACTTATTATTCCCTTGGGTTTATAATATAATTCCCTTGAGTTTATTATTCCCTTGGGTTTATAATATCAATCTATCACATTATGAAAAAGATTATCTCTTCGTCCAACGTCACATTGTGACGACATGGTTATCCATGGTTAACCATTATCCAATGTCACATTCTAAGAAAGGTTCTCTCATTATGAAAATCAACCATGCTCAACCATGGTACAATGTAGCATTGTGACAAACATTATCTCGATATGAAAATCAATCATGGTCAACCATGGTCCCAGCATCGCATTTTAAAAATGACTGTCTCAATATGGAAATCAACCATGGTCACATTGTGACAAAGATTGTCTCTTGGTCCAATGTCACATTGTGATAACATGGTCATCCATGGTCAACCATGCTCCAACGTTGCATTGTGACAAAGTTTGTCTCAATATGAAAATCAACCATGGTCAACCATGGTAAACCATTCTCCAACGTCATATTGTTATAAAGGTTGTCTTAATATGAAAATAAATCATGGTCAACCATGTTTATTTTAGGGTTTATAATATTTTACCTTAGGTTTTAAAACACATGGGCAACCATGGTCCAATGTCGCATTGTGACAAAGTTTGTCTCAATATGATTATCAACCATGGCTAAACGCCGCATTGTGAAAAAGATTGTCTTGACATTTAAATCAATCATGTTCAACCATGGTCCAATGTCACATTGTGAGAAGGATATTCTCAATATGGAAATCAACCATGGTCAACAATGTTCCAACGTTGAATTCTAACAAAGATTGTCTCAGTATGAAAATAAACCATGGTCAACCATGGTTGAAATTGTAACAAATATTGTCTCTTGGTCTAAAGTCACATTGTGGCAACCATGGTCATCCTTGGTAAACCATGTTCCAACGTCGCATTCTGAGAAATATTGGCTCAATACAAAAATCAACCATGGTCAATCATGTTCAACCATGGTCACATTATCACAAAGATTGTCTCTTTGTCCAACGTCACATTGTGACAACATGGTTATCCATGGTCAACCATTATCCAATGTCTCATTGTGAGAAAGGTTCTCTCAATATAAAAATAAATCATGGTCAACCATAATCCAATGTCACATTATGACAAATTTTTTTCTCAATAACAATATCAACCATGGCCAACCATGGTCAACCATGTTTATTTTATGGTTTATCTTATTTATCTTAGGGTTTATATACCTTGGGTTTATAATATTTATCCCTTGGGTTTAATATTATTCCCTTGGGTTTTTAGCATTAATCACTTGGGATAATTATTCCCTTGGGTTTATAATCAACCACAATCCAATGTAGAATTATGAAAAAGATTTTGAAAATTAATCATGGTCAAGCATGCTCAACCATGGTCAACTATTGTCAACCTTGGTCAACCATGTCTACTTTAGTGTTTATAATATTTATCTTAGGGTTTATATACCTTGGGTTATTATATTAGTCCCTTGGGTTTAATATTATTCAACCATTGACAACCATGTTTTATAAAATCACTCATGGTCAGTCATTATCCAATATTGTGACAAAGATTGTCTCAATATGAAAATCAATCATTGTCTAAACCATGGTCCAACTTTGCCTTATGAAAAATATTGTCTCAATATGATAATCATGGTCAACCATGTTCAACTATGGTTAATGATGGTCAACTTTGGTTAACTATGTTTTAAAATCAAACATGGTCATGCATGGTCAATCATGATCAACCATGGTCGAACTTCGCATTGTCACAAAGATTGTGTTGATATGAAAATAAACCATGGTCCAACGTCGCATTATGACAAATGTTGTATCAATATGATAATCATAGTCAACTATGGTCAATCATGGTCAACCTTGGTCATCCATGGTCAACGTAATATTTATAAAATTAAACATGGTCATCCATGGTCAATCATGGTCAACCATGGTCGAACTTCACATTATCACAAAGATTGTGTTGATATGAAAGTCAACCATGGTTAAGCATGCTCAACCATGGTCCAACGTCGCATTGTGAGAAGGATTGTCTCAATTTGAAAATCAACCATGGTTAACCATGTTTATTTTAGTGTTTATAATATTTATCTTATGGTTTATATACCTTGGGTTTATAATATTAGTCCCTTGGGTTTAATATTATTCCCTTGGTTTCATAATCTCTTAGGGTTTTAGTATTAATCCCTAGGGATTATTATCTTTTTCGGTTTGTAATATCAATCCCTTGGGTTTATTATTCCCTGGGGTTTATAATATCAACCCCTCACGTTATGACAAAGATTGTCTCTTCGTCTTATGTCACATTGTGACAACATGGTTATCCATGGTTAACCATTATCCAATGTCGCATTGTGAGAAAGGTTCTCTCATTATGAAGATCAATCATGGTCAGTCTAACGTCACATTGTGACAAATATTCTATCACAAGAAAATCAACCCAGGTCAACCATGGCCAACCATGTTTATTTTACAGTTTATATTATTTATCTTAGGGTTTATATACCTTGGGTTTATAATATTTATCCCTTGGGTTTAATATTATTCCCTTATGATTGTAATCCCTTGGGTTTTTAGTATTAATAACTTTGGTTAATTATTCCCTTGGTTTTATAATCAACCATAGTCCAATGTCGTATTGTGACAAATATTCTCTTGATTTGAAAATAAATAATGGTCAAGCATGCTCAATATTATATACCTTAGTTTTATAATATTAGTCCCTTGGGTTTAATATTATTCCCTTGGGTTCATAATTCCTTTGGGTTTTAGTGTTAATCCCTTGGGTTTATTATACAAATCCCTTGAGTTTATTATTTCCTTTGTTTTATAATATCAATCATGGTCAACCATAGTCAATAATAGCTAACCAAGGTTAATGATGGTCGAATGTCGCATTGTGGTAATGATTGTCTCAATATGAAAATGGTCTCAATATGAAAATCAACCATGGTCGAATGTCTGAATATGATAATCATAATCAACTATGGTCAATCATGGTAAACCTTGGTCAAACATGGTCAACCTAAGATTTATAAAATCAATAATGGTCATCCATGGTCAAGTTATACTTAACTATTTCCTATGTGTTGGAAAATCCTAACATCCCCCCTTAAGAACAACTTGGGATAGGACTGAACGATGTACAAATATGACACAATAGGAGAAGGAAGGAGGCACTAGAGCCTATTCCCCATATTCTAGACAAGAAACATAAAGCTTTAGAACCTAAAAGTGAAAAATGTGCTTTTGTTGGATATTCTGAAGATGTCAAAGGATATAGACTTATTCCAATTAAGTCCAAAAATGTTATCATTAGAAGAGATGTAAAGTTTGCTGAAAATATATCGGCCTACGAGCCTAGTTTGGCGGATGTGCCACCTCCCTCTATCTCTTCTACTTTTGAAAATATTTCTTCTTTAGATGATGAAAGCGTGGATGAAAATCCTCCCCCACCTTCTCAGGATCCTCCTTCAGCTCCTCAACTTCCAAAATGGGTCTGTGCTACTCGAGATGTAGCAGGCACTCTTGTCGACGATCCTACAGATCAGCGACGTACATGTTCCTAGTTCAATAGAGCTTCTTCTTTACTAGCTCAAGCTTTAGTGTATTATGATCCCAACACCTTTGCAAAAGCTTTAGGTCATCCAGATTGGGACACAACTATGAATGAAGAATATCATTCATTATTGGTAAACGATACATGGGATCTTATTCCTGTACCAAAGGGACAAAAACTTGTTAGATGCAAATGGGTTTATAGAACCAAGTATGGACCCGATGGAAAATTTGATAAACATATAGCTCGTCTTATTGCTAAGGGTTTCTCACAAGTTGAAGGCATTGAATACACTAAAACCTTCTCCCCTGTTGTGAAAATTAACTCTATCCACCTCGTTCTTTCCCTTGCTGCCTCTTTCAAATGGGAAGTCCATCAGATGGATGTTAAATCTGCCTTCTTGCATGGGGAATTGCATGAAGAAATCTATATGGAACAACCTACTGGATTTATGCAAACAAACTCCAGCCTTGTATGTCGGCTTAAGAAATCCCTTTATGGTCTCAAGCAATCTCCTCCAGCTTGGTATGACAAAATGGATCACTTTCTTTTAGAAACTGGCTTTTTTAGGTGTCATTCTGACAATACTGTCTACATCAAGAAAGTGGGAAAGTCTCTTATCATTTTTGTTCTTTATGTTGATGATCTTATCCTTACTAGTAGTGATCCCAACCTTATAAACCATGTGAAGTCTAGCCTTAAAAGAAGTTTTTTTTGAAAAATTTTTTTTTTGGGACAGACTTAGGACACTTGCATTATTTTCTTGGTCTTCAAGTCTTGCAATCCAAGGAAGGTATTTCCCTTTCCTAGTCTAAGTATGCATGTGATCTTCTATGCCATTTTCACATGGAAGAATGTAAGCCAGACCCTTCTTCCTTTCAGTCTGGAGCCAAACTTTTAGTCACCTGTACTTTCCCTAAAGTTAATGCTACCTTATACCATCAACTTGTAGGAAAACTTTTGTATCTGACCCATACTCGTCCTGACCTTTCCTTTGTTGTTGGCCTTATTGCTCGGTTTATGAAAAACCCACATGAAAGTCATTGGAAAGCAGCTAAAAGGGAATACTTCATTGTGTTCATACAATTCAGTTTGGATTCACTACAGTGCAGAAGATCTCCTCTATTGAGTTTGGTTTCACTGATTTTGATTGGGCTGGTGGACCCCGTAGGATTTGGAGTTCTGTTTGCTAGGTTATGTGTTCACTCTTGGTTCAGGACATATTACATGGGCTTGCAAGAAACAAAGTGCCATTTCTCTTTCTTCAGCAGAAGCAGAGTATTGTGGTGCCGTAGAAGCTAGTAAGGAAGCCTTGTAGTTTCGTCAGATCCTGTCAGAGTTTGGCTTTCAAAAGCAACATTCGACTACACTTTGGTGTGAAAATCAAAGTGCTATTCAACTATGCAAAGATCCAGTCCAACATCAGCGCAGCAAACACATTGAATTACACATGCACTTCATCAAAAAGCTCATTCACGACCATGTTTTTGAAGTGCAATATTGTTCAACAGATGATCAAGTTGCAGACATCTTTAAAAAGGCTCTCACAGAGGCGAAGTTTACTAAACTTCAATTTATGGTTGGAGTTCGGGAAGTTGTCACTAAGGGGGGATAGGCTCTAGTGCCTCCTTCTTTCTCTTATTGTGTCATATTTGTACATCCTTCAATCCTATCCCAAGTTGTTCTTAAGGGGGGCCGTTAAGATATTCTGACACATAGGAAATAGTTAAGTATAACTTGGTCTAGTGTAGAGTTAGGTAAAGTGTGTTTCTTTACTATGTACTTTTGTAACTTACAATCTAACAGTCATGATATGTAGTGATCCGATGGTTCATTCTCTCCTCGATATTACTGACACTTGATCTGTGGCTTAACACCCAATTGGTCCATGATATCTATTTAAAGACCATGGAGGGGCATTTGTAGGGTAATCGTTCATGAGAGAAGCTTATGTAAATTTTCATTCTTTTATTAATAAATTGCTTGAAGTGGCTGCATTGGCTCAGGCCATGGATTGTTTCCCTCTTAGAGGGTTTTAACCACGTCAACAATACTGGTGTATTGATCTGTGATATTTTTGTGAGTGGTGTCCTTTGGTGTTCTGTCTGAGGAACTTAACCTGTAAATTCCTACACAGTCATGGTCAACCATGTTTATTTTAGTGTTTATAATATTTATCTTATGATTTATATACCTTGGGTTTATAATATTAATCCCTTGGGTTTAATATTATTCCCTTGGGTTCATAATTTCTTGGGGTTTTAGTATTAATTCCTAGGGCTTATTATTCCCTTGGATTTATAATATCAATACCTTGGGTTTATTATTCCCTTGGGTTTATAATATCAATCCCTCACATTATGACAAAGATTGTCTCTTCATCCAATGTCACATTGTGTCAACATGGTTATCCATGGTAAACAATTATCCAATGTCACATTGTGAGAAAGGTTCTCTCAATATGAAAATCAATCATCATCAACCATAGTCTAACGTTGCATTATGACAAATATTTTGTCAATAAGAAAATCAACCGTGGCCAACCAGGGTAAACCATGTTTATTTTATAGTTTATCTTATTTATCTTAGGGTTTATACAGCTTGGGTTTATAATATTTATCCCTTGAGTTTAATAATATTCCCTTCGGTTTATAATCTCTTGGGTTTTTAATATTAATCACTTGGGATAATTATTCCTTTGGGTTTATAATCAACCATGGTCCAATGTCGCATTGTGACAAATATTCTCTTGATTTGAAAATCAATCATGGTCAAGCATGCTCAACCATGGTCCAACATCACATTGTGACCAGGATTATCTCAATATAAAAATCAACCATGGTCAACTGTGGTCAACCATGGCCAACCATGTATATTTGAGTGTTTATAACATTTATCTTACGGTTTATATACCCTGGGTTATTATGTTAGTCCCTTGGGTTTAATATTGTTCCACCATGGACAACCATGTTTTATAAAATCAATCATGGTCAATCATTGTCCAATGTCACATTGTGACAAAGATTGTCTCAATATGAAAATCAATCGTTGTCTCAACTATGGTCCAACTTCAAATTATGAAAAAGATTGCCTCAATATGATAATCATGGTCAACCATGTTCAACCATGGTAAATCATGGTCAACCATGTTTTATAAAATCAAGCATGGTCATCCATGGTCAATCATGGTCAACCCCAATCGAACGTCACATTTTCACAAATATTGTGTCGATATGAAAATCAAACATTGTTTAGCATGCTTTACCATGCTCCAACATTGCATTGTGACAAGGATTATCTCGAAATGAAAATCAACCATGGTCAACCATGTTTATTTTAATGTTTATAATATTTATATTAGGTTTTATATACCTTATTTATATACCTTGCGTTTATAATTTGTATCCCTTGGTTTTATTATTTCCTTGGGTTTATAATATCAATCCCTTGGGTTTATTAATCTAAGGGTTCATATTCCTAGGGTTCAATATTAATGCCTTAGATTTATAATCCCTTGGGTTTTTAGTATTAATCCCTATGGTTTATTATTCCTTTGGGTTTATAATATCAATCATGGTCAACCATGGTCCAATGTCGCATTGTGAGGAATATTGTGTCGATATGAGAATAAACCATATTAGTCCCTTGGGCTTAATATTACTCCCTGGGGTTCATAATCCCTTGAGGTTTTAGTATTAATCCCTTTGATTTGTAATAACAATCCCCTGGGTTTATAATAACAATATGTTGGGTTTATAATATCAATCTCTTTGATTTATAATATCAATCATAGTCAACCATGGTCAATCATAACCAACTATGCTCAACCATGGCTGAATGTCGCATTGTAACAATGATTGGATCAATATTTAAATCAACCTTTGTCAACCATAGTCCAATGTCTCATTATGACAAAGATTGTTTCAATATGAAAATCAATCATTGTCTCAACCATGGCCCAACATCGCATTGTGATAAAGAATCAACTATGGTTAATCATGGTTCAATGTTGAATTGTGACAAAGATTATTTCTATTTGAAAATCAATCATGGTCAAGCATTTTCAACCATGGTGAAATGCCACATTGTGAAAAGGATTATCTCAATATAGAAATCAACTAAGGTCAACCATGGTCAAATATGTTTATTTTAGGATTTATAATATTTATCTTAGGGTTTATATACCTTGGCATTATAATTCTTATGCCTTGTGTTTATAATATCAATTATGGTCAATCATATTTTATGAATTCAATCATGGTCGAACATGGTTCAACGTCGCATTGTGACATATATTGTCTCAATATGAGTATCAACCATGGTCAACCATGGTGCAATGTCACGTCATCACAATGGACAACCATGAATGGTCAACCTTAGTCGAATACCCTGTGAATAATATTACAGCCTAGGAATATGAATGCTTATATTAATAAATCTAAGAGATTGATATTATAAACCCAAAAAATTAATGATTATATATCCAAAGAAATAATAAACCCAAGAGATTAATTAATTTAAACCCCAAAAAAAATTTTTAATCTCAATAAAACTCTCTTAAAATTTCTAATAAAAAGAAAATATAAATAACTTAAAATTTATATAATTTTATTATTTAAACTATTTTTCTTATTTTATATACTAATTTTTTATTGATAAATATGTTTAAAGAAAATTAAAGGAATGATATAGTCTTAGTATATTATATATTTATATATATTATGTAGGTATATATATGTATTATATATATATAATTAATTTAATAATTTATTAAATTAATTAAAATTAAAAATTTAACTTTTTAATCATTAGGTATTTTGAAATGTATTTTTTTATATTTTAAAAAAATTAAGATATAAAACCTTATTATAAATTTTAATATATAATTTTATATATTTAAGTATCAGAAATTTTAATTACTGAAACTATCCCCATAAACTTTTCAAGTTTGTTAAAGTGTGCTTTTTAGTTATTTCATTACAACTACATAGGGAATTGTTAAATAATATTTATTTGGTAAAAATTTTCCATCAATGATATATTTGTGCTAGAATTCATCAATCTATATAGGTTAATTATAAATTATATTTAAATAGAATAATAAATTAAATTAATTTAATTTTAAAATAATAAAAAAAAATATAGAAAAAATTATGTTTATAAAATTTAAAAATAATATTAAAAATATTGTAATTAAGTGATAATATTTTAAATTGAGTGATAATATATTAAATATAGTTTTATTGGATATTAAGAAGATTAAATTTTGTCAATTGGATTTATGTAGGGTTGTTGGGCATAATGGTTGCTATCTTCTCCAACCATGTTCAAAGATTGGCTAGTAACATGATGAGTTATAATGTCTTAAATAT
>APFE030975653.1:0-10078 GCA_000404065.3 Pinus taeda | reverse complement strand
AAACCGGGGCTAGAATAGATCCTATACCACGGGCCAAAACCATAGCATCAGAAAAGGCGGGCTAAATACCACAAGCCAAACATAAGAAACCCCACATGAGCGCACTTTACTGCCTTGAAGTGTGTGCACTAGGGTCCACACCTTCAGAACGGGTAACCTGCGGGTATGACCGCACCTCCTGCATGGTGAACCTGCGGGTCCGCACCTTTTGAACTATTCACCTGCGACCCTCTTAATTTCCATCATTTTGAGAGCTTGAACAGATCATTGCCACTTGAGTGAGTTGCCATCAAGTACAACACCTGTATCATAGAGCCATACGAGAATCATAATGCCAACATGATATTCTACAGGAACCGGGGGGCCTTCTACAGGAAGAGTCCTACAAGAAATACTGCACAGCTTTTCGGATTAGGGAAGCCTGAGATTTTTCTTCTTCGAATTAGGAGCTCCAAACGAGGTAGGCTTGAAAAACGCTTCTATGCATGGTATGTTTTGAAAAGGTGGTGAATTGAATGGCATCAGATTAGGGAATCAGAGGAAAACAATCTGCCTGTGAATTGAGAAAAATGTTTGCTTGTGTATTGCACTGGGTTTCCCAGTTGTTTCTGCATCAAGATTCTCCTCCACGTTTCCTGTTGTTTTAAAATTCTCCTGTAGGGAAGGTATATGCAGCTGCGAGGGCCAGCCTGTGTATGAAAAATTTTAAATTTTCATATTTGTATGTGTGCTGAGAAGAAAACTTGATCTCTATACTCTATCTGTAGAAACAAAATTCTTCCTTTCTTAAACAAATAGCTGAGTCATGGGTAACAGCAGTCTTGAAACTAGGGAATTGTTGCTAATTGATATTGAACAGCCGAGGAATTCTTCCTTGAGTCCAGGGGGAAACCATAAACAACATTCCTTTTTCTGACCAAAGCATAGAAAAGAGCACTTTGACCATGTCAGGGGGATTCATAAGGAAAGAACCCTCAGACTCCAGCAAATTGCATGAGCACCCTGAGGTGGTGAACCTTTTCACACGAGCCAATTGGATGTCATTCTTTGACAAAATTTAGGGTCATGACAAGGAGATAGATGAGGAATTTTTAATGTCCCTGAGACCTCAATCAAAGACACAGGCCACAGTTAGTTTTAGGGGTTTGACCCTAGAACTTACCCCTGAGCTCATTAGTCAAGTTACTGGTCTACCATTAGGGCTCCCTTGGAGCAAAGAGGAGAGGTCATTTGGCCAAGCTGCCAAGAAAGCATTCTTTCTATCCAAGGAACATCCTATAGAAGACAAAAAAGGGGTGAGGAGAACCAGCTTGCCTCCTCTCTGGAATGAAGTTAGTTTCCAAATCATGAAGTACATTATTTGTGAAGGAAGATTTAGCATCGTCTATGGTTATCATTTCAGGTTGATGTGTGAACTAAGACATGGAATTGATTTACCTCCAACAATGAAACTGAGCATTCCCTATTTTGTTCTTCAGTCACTAATTAAATGTGGTACAAAATTGAATGAAGGGATCCCAAATTAGTTGTCCCATCATGGGCTCATCAAACTATTAGTGGAAGATGCCCTGAACACCTACACTGTCCCCATATCTTGGGAAATCTTCCGAAACATGTCTAGGGATGACAATATTATAATTTTGGCCGAAAATATTATCCCATCCAGCAATGAGGAAGGAGAACACACTGAAGAAAGTGAGAAAACCACCGATGGAGGAATGCATGACATTTAAGCACAGCAAGAACAAAAAGAAAAAGGAGAAATGGGCAAGATTGTTGAGCCTAAAACAGAGGCGCAAACAATAGCACAAACACCACAGGAAAAGAGAATGCAGAGTAGAGCATGGAGGGCTGAAAAACCCCAAATGAAGGCTGTCACAGCCAAAGCAGACACACAGAAACAAAAGGAAAAGACACATCCTGAAATAGAAACAACACAGACAGAAACAGTTGACATAGGGGCTTCTACATGAAGCAGGGAAAAGGAACATCAAGAGGAGAAATCACCCAAGATATTGGCAAGAGAGGTAGCAACTGTGCTTGCCACCTTAAGCACACCTCCAAAACAAAAAGGGAAGAGAAAAAGGCAAACCTCCATGTGCTTTAAAGCAAGGAGGAGCACATTGATCAAAGCGGGCAAACCGCAGCTCTGGAGTACTAAAAAATGTATGTTTTTTATAATTATTTCAGCATCTTTTCATTAGAACTTACAAACCTTTTGCATCATGAACTAGGAAAACGATAAGGATTGTAATAAAACATGTGAGATTAATATGCAAGACGAAAACACTAACAATTGTGATTTCCTTATGCAGGAAGAAGGAAAAACGAGAAGTTGCTATTCCAAAGGAAAGGACAAGGATGGGTTAATCATTTTCCCTTTAACGCGAGACTGTATGCAAACAAGGCAAAGCAAATCAAAGAAAATCAGCCCTGGAAAGGAAGTGGAGATATCGGCTCGGTGCAGGAAAGAAAAGAAATGACTGAGGACTAACAGTTCAGCGAATCCCTCGGGATCCTTGATTCTGACGAATCGTTGTTTTATCTATTTCTGCACTTAGATATCTCCGCCTTCACCCTTATAAAAGGGGCAGCACTGTTAGCTTGAGGAAATGTTGTTATGTTTTATGTAATTTCCTCTAAGATCAAGACTTTGATCATCGAGTCTCGTTAAGAATTGATCTATTGTAATTTCACTTTATGCATTAATACAAACTTGGTTATTATTTCATCTTTGAGTCTGGAATAACTTCAAGCAGTGTACCCCTGGAGGCTAAGGGCCCGGCCCTGGAGGACACTTGCTCCTATACCATTACGTTTGGTTTATGCGTAGTTTGCTTATCGACGTTATTGGGTAATCTGATGTGTTTTGTAAGTTTACATCACATGCTCTGTTATGTTTAATTTATTAAAGTTTCTAAAGATATAACTATTGTATTGACTCTACATCATATCACTGTTCCTTTAGGTGTTGATATAATACTGCCAGCCTTTACAGAACACTGTTGATGTTTCATTACAGAGCCTTTGTGCTGTGCACTTGTTCGTTAAACATCACGGAATTCATCTTGGAAGTTATGATCTTTGCGATTGTTGGATATATAAACAATGATGTTCTATTTTGAAATGCAGTCGAACTCTTTCTAACTGAGATTGATAACTGGATCAGATTACTATTAAAGTGTGCTGTGTGTATATATGGTTTTCAAGCGCTGTTCTATAATTCATCATTAATCAGTGCTGTTCCATTTTGGTGTGTTATTCAGTCCGTCCTTAAAGAGTGAAGGATTACCGTTTGATTCCTGTAGATTACGACTAGTGCATTCGATCTTATAGACTAAGGTGTTACTGCTTGTTCGACTTAGTTTCTATTCAATTTCTTAACTATTGTTCCATTTCAGGTTTGTTGTTCTATTTCTTAAACTGTTGTTCCATTTCAGGTTTGATGTTCTATTTCTTAATTGTTGTTCCATTTCTTATGTGTCGTTTCATTTCTTGTTATTTGTTATCTTGGTGTGAAGAATGATCTCAGGCTGTAGTGAGCATTGACATCTACTGTCTGGCTCCCAGATCCACGATCTGTTCTTTGGTTTCATTTTCCATCAGTTTACAAAGGGATGGGTTATTTCTACCGAACCCTTGACTGATAAATTGCTTAGTTTTCTGAATGTGTGGTTTAATCTTTTGAAGTAGTTAGTTGTAAACAAGCATCTGTTTACTCTTGTATTTTCAAACACTGTGCTTACTAGCATTACTCTGGAAAATGATAGCCTCAGACTGAGACACTCTTTGAAATAAAAAAACGTTCCCGGATTGACATATTAATGTGAGGTAATTAGAGGTGAAAGAGACCCTTTTTATAGCTCCACATTTTGGCACCGTTGCCGAGGAAAGAGTGTAGCCATTTGTTCTTTTTTCAGAGTAGTATACGAACCTACTAGGGAAGAATTCGGTTTTGAAAACGGAAGGTAAGAACCTACGTGTGGAGCATGTAACAGCCCTGCTCCTCTGCCCACTTTCCTACAGATTTGTTGTTGTTTTGTTTGAGTAGAATTTAGTAGTTAATTTGTGTGCATGACTGAGTAGAAAAAGCCAGAAAAGAATTCAAAACCTCTACCCAAGCTAGAAAAAGATAAGGGATCGGTGACCCTTGGCTGACCAACCTTCATGGACGAAATCTTCAAGAAAACAGAATCTCAACCCTTAGTAGGACCCAGGAAAGTTATTTCTAAACAACCTACTAGTTCCCTTTAGGCCACAAGATCACCATCTGTAGCCTTTGCTGAGGTGCATAGTCAAACTGAAGAGCAGGACTTTCAAGAAATTGAAAATTCTACTCCAAAACTATTGCAGGAAGGGAATTTCAGTAATCTTTGTGAAGGAGGAGGAGAGACAAGGGAAACCGAGGAACCGAGATCTCCTCTTGAGACAACTCAGCCATTGAACAGCCCATACAAGGGAAGTGCTACAAAAATCATTTTTGAAGAAACTCAATCTCCTCAAACATTAGGCAGAATTCGATGTACTGCGTAGGGGATATGATTACGCCACCAACCCCCAGAAACTGAAACTATTTCCCTCTACACTAAAAGGGGTTGCTTTAATATGGTTTATGGGATTAGGTGGCGGGGTTATAAATATCTGGGATCAAATGAAAGAATCTTTTCTAAAAAAAATATCATGACTATTTCAGGTCTAGAGAACTGAAGGACGAAATATTCTAGATGATAACTAGACCAAACGAAACATTAGAGGAGTATGTGGAGCGTTTTCAGTATAATCTACAAAGATATCCTTATGCATCACTGCCTTTACCTGATAATGTGTTAAAAACAGCATTAATAAGGGGCATGAAGGAACAATGGATTGAAACATTAAACATTATGGGAAAATGAGATATTTATCAAGAAAGTTTTGCTGACATTATTGATTTATGTATCAAGAGCTCGAGAGGAAACACAAGACTAAAACCAGCAGAACATGATCGATTTCTAAGAGATAATAAAATTTCGACAGAAGGAGTAACGAGTGTGGAAATTGGAAATTTATTGGAAAATTTTAAAACTGATATACTAGGGACACTAACTACACAACTTGATATTATGCAGACCAAACAGAAGCAAATGGAGGAAAAACAAAATTTGGCAATCTTCTGTCCCCGGTACAGGAAAAAGCATAGCCATAAGTAGTGTCCACTAGATGCAGTCCAAACATGTGCCATCTACACAAAAGATCACCTTACGGAGAGCTGTCCCTCACTTCCTGGCTTGAAAGCAGTATATAAGGAAGCAGAAGAAGAGCCAGAATCGGTGTATTTGCTCAACCAGCGCCGTCAATGGTAGCCGCGACAATCTGGTATGTTTCCAGACCCAACTTCTTCTTTTCAGCCTCCGCAGTATAATGCTCAACAATATAATATGTGGCAAAGTCAATTTCAATCCCCGTTTCCAAACTGGTCACCACAATCGTTTCCTTCCTCAACCCCATGGCTGAATCAGGCAAGCCAACCTGGTTGGCTGAATCTTCCTTATACCCCACCATATTGGCAAAGTAACGCATACCAACCACAATGGACTCCCCCTACTTCACAAAGTTTAGCCTGGCAGACAAATTGGCAGAGACCAATGCATCAGCCAGTAGGAACCATTCCGGTCCCTCAACCTACACTGCCAGCCTTACAACAAAATCCCCAGTCTAATCTGAGACCACAACTCCCAGCCCAACCCAACCCCAATCCAAATAACAGACTGGTCCAATCTGTCCAAATCATAGAAACACTAGAAATAGGAGCCGATCTGAGGGAGTGTAATGATCTTTAGTTAAGATCTAGGCGTATTATTGAAACCGAGGGAGATAAGACAGTTCACGTTGAAAATCAGTTACTCAGAGAACATCTGTCACAAGAAGAGGATGTGAATAAACAACAAACTCATAATCAAGCAACCACATCCTCTCCCCCGTTCCCAAAACGATTAGTCATACCCCGACCTATACAATATCCTGATTTTGACATTCTGGGAGAATTACAAAATTTGTACATAAAAATTCCATTCCTCCAAGCCATTCAAGACATCCCGATATATGCAAAAACTATCAAATAATTGTGCATAAAGAAACCAAGGAGGAATATAACAAATAATCCAAGAGTCCAAGTAGTTGGCACTCTATCTGAATTATTATCAGGAAAAGAAGCACCCATTAAATATGAAGACCCAGGAAATCCAATAGTAACTATCCAAATTTATGGTCAGACTCTTTCCAATGCCTTAGTTGATCTAGGAGCTGCAGTCAATATCTTAACAACCACTACTTGCCAAAAGTTAGGCATTACATCTGTCGAACCCACCTCTACCTTGCTAGAATTGGCTGACCGATCTGTGGTTAGGCCAGAAGGCACACTACATGATTTCATGGTCTCTGTTAACTCCTGTGAATATCCAACCGATTTTCTGATAATAAATCCCAAAACCCAACTTGATGGACATCCTTTGATTTTAGGTAGACCTTGGCTTGCCACTGCCGATGCCTATATTGGCTGTCGGCAAGGAAATATGATCATAACCAGAGGAGCAGATATCAAGAACTTAGTTCTATATCCTCCAGCGCAGCCAAGTGTCACAATAGTCAAAACTAATAGGCACCTTGTATCATACCTTACTGATAACATTAGATCTCCATTAACTATACAAGAGGCACTTGATTTCAAAGACCAAACAGAAGATGATGCCATTAATAATTTCATTAGTCAAACTGAACTCACATCCCGCACACAATGTCACATGATAAAAGCAGCATTTGATAGTGAATTAGAAGAAGATCCTCTTAAAGATACACATGATCATACAATACCTGTTACCTCTATTGTAAATAGTAAAATTGTGAAAATTGAACCGGGAAAAACCGTAAACATTAATGCCAACCTCACATCTGATCAAGAAATGAAGCTCATCCATGTATTGAGGAAATATAAAGAAGCATTTGCATGGGACTACCCTGATATGAAAGGAATTGACCCCCAGTTATGTACACACCACATTTACATAGAAAAAGATGCGAGACCTGTTCGACAGCCTTAGAGGAGACTAAATCCTCATCTAAAAGATGTGGTAAAATATGAACTTCAAAAACTTTTAGATGTCAATTTCATTTATCCTATCTCTGATAGTAAATGGGTCTCTCCGCTTGTGGTGGTACCAAAAAAGAATGGGAAATGGAGAATCTGTGTGGACTACAGAGAGCTAAATAAAGCAACACAAAAAGACCACTTCCTTCTCCCATTCATCGACCAAGTATTAGACACTTTTGCAGGAAAGAAATTATTTTCTTTCCTGGATGGCTTTAGTGGATACAATCAGATTCAGATTGCCCCTAAAGACCAAGACAAAACTACTTTTACTTGTCCTTGGGGAACATTTGCCTACCAAGTTCTACCTTTTGGCTTATACAATGCTCCTGCCACATTCCAAAGGGCTATCCTTAGGATTTTTGCAGACTTAATAAATGAAGTACTTGAAGTATACATGGATGAATTTACACCATACGGAGATGATTTCGATCCAGCCCCTGATACACTAGAAAAAGTCCTACAACGCTGCATTTCTACCAGGTTTTGTTTAAGCCATGAAAAATGTTATATGATGATGACGGAAGGACTTATCCTAGGACACTATATTTCAGCAGCTGGCATTCAGGTAGACCCAACCAAAATCCAAATACTTTTGCTTATTCCCACTCCTACCATTCAAATGGAGGTACGCAGTTTTCTTGGATTTTTTGGTTATTACAGAAGATTTATAAAACATTATTCGCATATTGTTGCACCTTTGTATGCACTAACTGGTAACGTTGATTTTCTTTGGACAGAAAAATGTGAACGTGCTTTTAAGGATCTACAGAATCTCGTATCCACAGCCCCAGTCCTTCGAGGACCAAATTGGGATTTGCCATTTCAGATATCATCTGATGTCTCAGATACAGCCATTGGAGCAATCCTTGGGCAGGAGGAGGATAAAAAACCATATGCAATTTATTACATCAGCAAAAATTTATCCCCTACTGAATTAAACTACACTGTTACTAAAAAAGAATTTCTAGCCGTAATACATGCTGTCAATAAGTTCAGACATTACATTACTGGATATCCTGTTATCTTGTACACAGATCATTATGCCATATAATATTTAGCAAACAAGCCTATCACAAATGGCAGAATAACTAGATGGCTGATTTTATTGCAGGAATTTGATATTACAATCAAGGATCGACCTAGAAAAGAAAATCTTGTAGCCGATTTTCTCTCAAGAATGACAAAGCCAATCAATGCAGCAGCAGTTGAAGATCAATTTTCAGACGAGCACCTGTTTGTTGTGGCTGTTCAAACACCCGGGTATGCTGATGTTGCCAATTACCTAGTAGTAGGTAAACTACCAACGCATCTAACCCCTAATGAGTGGAAACAGATTGTTCAGCAGAGTACTCGATTTTCTTGGATTGGGGGCTATTTGTTCCACACAGGGGTTGACATGCATATCAGGAGATGCGTTCGAAAAGATGAAATCTTTGACATTTTAAAAGCCTGCCATGACGGACCATGTGGTGGAAATTTAGCCGATCGCAGAACTAGACATAAAGTGCTGCAAACAGGGTATTATTGGCCCATGATTTTCAAAGATGCAAAGAAATTCGTCCAAGCCTGTAACAGTTGCCAGAGAACAAGACGCCCTGGTTAGTTTGATGAGATGCCTCTGAAACCACAACTAGTTATCGAACCATTCGAGCGATGGGCTCTTGATTTCGTTGGACCAATTAACCCATCATCAAACCAGAAAACATATATTTTGGTGGCAACAGAATATGTCACCAAGTGGGTTGAAGTAGAGGCATTGCCAAGAGCTACAGAGGACTCTATCATACAGTTCCTGTTCCATCTATTTGTACATTATGGCCTTCCAAGAGAGATAATTACAGACGGTGGACCACAGTTTGCTGGGAACAAAATAGCTGCAACACTCAACAACTATCATGTCCAGCATAAAATCACTACTCCATACCACCCATAGGCAAATGGGCAGGTAAAAAGCATCAATAAAATAATAGAAGCAATCCTAATGAAAACCATTGCGTCACATAGACGTGATTGGGCTGCCAGACTACCTGAAGCACTGTGGGCTTACAGAACAACATGCAGAAGTACCACTGGTTACTCACCTTATCAATTAGTGTTTGGAAAACAACCCATTTTCCCCATCGAATTTGAAATCCAAACATTATGAACAACACAGGAAGTTGGCTTAGATCTGACCAAGGCACAGATTAATCGATTACAGCAAATCAATGAGCTGGACGAAGTTAGGCTCTCTGCACTTCAAAACACTACCCTGATCCAGTAGCAACGAGCTAAATGGCATGATGCTCTCATTAAAAATAAAGTCTTCCACGAAGGTGACTGGGCTCTTTTGTACAACTCCAGGTTTCAAGACTTCCCCGGGAAACTCCAGACTCGTTGGTTAGGACCATACGAAATCCAGAAGGTACATGACAATGGTACCGTTACTCTAATCACTATTGATGGTTTTGGATATGCCTTCAAGGCAAATAGCCACCAAGTTCGTCTTTATCGCAAACCACTCACTCGGAAGTCCTTCTGCCGGCAGCTACGACGAGACTCTGATATGCAAATTTTGGGGGAGGGAGAGAAGTCTTCCTCACCTATAATTCATTAAGAAATTTATTTATTTTCACAGTTTGTACATAATTTATTTTCTTTTGTCGAATCATTTTTGTACATATTTTTGAATTAACGTTTTGCCGTTACTATTTTTTATTGTTCCTTTTCTCAAAAGAACAACATTTTCTTCCAGCTGTTCCTTTTTCAAAAGAACAACCCCATTTGGATTAGCCGTCATTTTGCTGTATTTTGTTCTTTTTCTTTATTTATGTGTTCTGCTATTCCTTTTCCAAAGGAACAACATTTTTGATTTCTGTTGTTCCTTTTCCAAAGGAATGGCATCTGTGTGCTTTGTTGTTCCTTTTCAAAAGGAACAGCATTTTCGATTTTTTTTTTTTTTTTTTTTTTTTA
>APFE030975651.1:67888-113113 GCA_000404065.3 Pinus taeda | reverse complement strand
AATTTGTCAAGGTCGGCCAACAACCAAATAAACCCCACTTGTGCTCAACATTTTAGTATAAATAGAGGTGGCCTTCAAGTCATTTCAACACACTCGGGATCTCTTCCTCTCTACTTGTCATTGGGTTCAAGTAGGAGGAGAGATCCTAAGGGATAACGCTGCCCTAATCCAGAGGGCAGAAGTCAGAACTGTCGGTAACTGCCAGAACTGCTAGGAAAAGCTGAAACTGCTAAAACTATCAGGAATAGTCGGAATTGCCGGAATTGCCGGAAAACCTGGAACTACTGGAACTATTGGGAATAGTCGGAACTGTTGGAATAGTTGGGAAAGCTGATGCAAAGGGTAGAAGCTAGAACTGCTGGGAACTGTCGGAATTGTTGGAATAGCCAGAACTATTGGAATTGTCGAAATAACCAGAATTGTCAGAAGTATCGGGAACAACCAGAATTGTCGCAACTGCCGGAACTTCCGGGAATTTCCAGAATAGGCGGGAAAGTTGACGCAGAGGGAAGAAGCCGGAACTACCAGAACAACCGGAATTGGAAGAACTGCTGGAACTATTGGAACTTCCGTGAACAATTGGAATTGTCGGAACTGCCGGAATTGTCGAAACTTCCAGAACTGTCGGCAACTGCCGGAACTACTGAGAACTGTTGGAACTCTCGAGAACAATTGGAACTGTCGGAACTGCTGGGAACTTCTAGAATAGCCAAAACATCTATCTCTGAAGGAGAGCAGCATGCAAGGGACAAATAACTAACATTGGGATAGTTGTATGGTATTTATCAACAAATACACCAAGCATGGAATGTTATAGCTAGCATGCAAGGGAAAACTAGCATGCTAAGGACAACAAGCAAGCAAGATACAACTGACACATAGGTTAGTATGGCAACATGGTGCAACAATGGCACATAATGCAATAAAATCATGGGTACAATCATGATTAATGAAGCATGATGAGATGTAGCATAGTGATGATGGGTGCAGCATGGTGCAGCGCGGTGAGGTGCAGCATGATGATGAAATGCAACACAACGATAGGTGAAGGAGTCACCTTGGAGAATCAGTTGAAGTAGCATGTATTCAACTGATCTCATGTATCATCTTCTTAGAGATGATCTATGCTCTTATCTAGATAAGTCAAAGTTTTGACTTCTATTGTAAGCGTACAATCTCTCTCTCTCTGCTGAACTATTGAAGAACATATAAGAAGAATTGATCAAAGGTTTCCCCACAGTGGGGTTTGTCCCTGGCTAGTGCCACATCTTGTGTCCTCTTATCTTGGCTTGTCTTCTGTGATTTATGTTTATGTTCTATCTGAAGTTTACTTTAATGCTAATGTGATTGCTAATCTGGAAAATATATTAAGCTAACTGTGAAAATTGAAATAAATTGCTCTAAGCATAGAACATACCTAAAATTAACATGGTATCAGAGCTAAGGTGAAGGCAATTCCCAAGCAAGAGTGAAAGAGCAATCATTGAAGATAGTTGGGAAAGAAAAAAAAAAGGATCAAGGGATTCCTCATCCCTCTTCAAATTCACCAAGGGTGAAGTCAAAGCAGAGAATATTATCAAAATGGTGCAGTAGAAGTTTCTGATGGCCTACCTAAAGATCAGTTCAATGGGAAGTTCAGATCTAAGGGTGGAAGGAAAGGCAGATGCCTTGGTTGTAATAAGTTTGACCATTATGCGAAGGAGTGTCTGAGGTAGGGACACATCACTTGATGATGATAACAATGATTTTAGGGACATCTTCAATGATTAGAGGAATGACAGGTAATTCAGGTCATTAAGGAAACAACTGACTCTTCAAAGAAAGCAAGGAGCCCCAAGTATGAAGAATCAAATGTTGTTTCTAATAAGATAAATAAGTGTTATCTTGTATTGGCCCTCTCCTTTAGATTATTTGGGAATCTGGCTTATTGATCATAGTGCTTCAAGGCACCTCATCAGATAGAAGGGTGATCTCTCGAATTTTGAAGAGATGGAAACAACCATGGGATTATACTTGGAGTCGATGCCACTTGTCCCGGAAAGGGCGTAGGGAATGTTACCCCTCAATTGAATGAGGGTAACTCTATTCATTTACAAGAATATCTTTTATGTACCTAATCGCAAGAAGAACCGGTGTCCATCTCGGACATGGAAGTCAAAGGTTTTAGGGTGGCATTCATCAATGGAAAGGTATGTGTTAAAAAATAGAATTTTCAAAGATGCTTTTTCTCATGGGTTCAAGGTTGGAAATTTGTATCAAGTTGCAGGATGGTCCATTGGGGATCATGTCATTTGACATATCACATCTATAACACCGGAGGTCTGCCTATGGGGCCCTACCCGATGCGAGTTAGATGGTGATAGGCATGCCTGAATTCAAGAAGAGCATGAAGGTACATGTATGACAATTACAGAAGGAAAATCTTATAAGGGAACCATTCCCCTCATGCAGTAGGTCCACATGTTTGGAACAACCCAAGTAGTTTGAGATTCATGATCAGGAATCTCATGTATACATGTGGAAGAATGCCCTATATGGGCTGAAGCAAAACACCCCAGGCATAGTATGAAAGTATTAATAGTTATATGATGAAGCTGAGATTCACTAGGAGTGAAACCGATCCAAACCATTACCCGAAGGTTGTGGATGATAGACCTCTCATACCGACACCTTATGAGGACAACGTATTTCTAATAGGTGTAGACCCTTTCGTCTATAGAAGTAAGAGGGAGTTATATTCTGGATGTGGAATGATAAACTGTAAGCCTGTGACTACCTCGAGTATCTTAACTTTCAGAAGTTATATGGTAGTGATGTTGGACCAGATTTGGGAAATTCCTTTGAGTTTCATAAACTCATTCATGTTGATGTTCTTGGTGAACTTCCGTCCAGACATATGTTTTGAATTTAGCATGGTGAGCTCATATTTGGTTGAGCCTCATTGGATTGGTGCCAAGAATCTTCTAAGATATATTCGGGGCACAATCTCTCATGGATTGAGATACACTGCCGAAAATATGAAACTTCATGATTATTTGAATGCTGACTAGGCAAGCAGTGTGGAGGATCACTAGAGAACTTCACAGTGCTGGTTCTCTTTGGATTCTGCTTTGATATCATGGATGAACAAGAAGAAGAAGTCAATTTATATAAGCACCACCGAGATTGAATACATAGCTACAAGTATGATCTCGTGTGAAGCTACATTGTTGCAGAAGCTCTTAAGTGAGCTGTTTGTACACATGATGAATACCACTGTGATTCTTTGTGACAACCAGAGGGGTGATTTGATTATTGAGGAATCTCGTATTCGATGATTGCTCTAGCAAATAGACATCAGATACTACCTTATCTGGGATATGGTAAGTCGATGAGCAAGGAGGCTCCATCGCATTGAGACTGAAGTACAGGTCGCAAACATTTTGTCAAAGCCTCGAGGAAAGGTCAAATCTGTGACTTTCCCAAATGACTTAGAGTCGTTGAGAGACCTTCTTATAAGGGTCCTGCATGTTGCATGCATTGAGCTCTAGGAGCTCTCGGGGGCTTGGGGTACTTACTGGAGCAACATATGACCATAGAGCGACTCACCCTCCCCTAGTGGTGTGCTATGTACAAGATGACAGGTTCAACCTTCCCCCGTGATACCCCGTGGCGATTGTGGAACAAGATGATTAGTTCTCTTGTGGGCCGGGATGGTTATTTCTCCCGTGGCAACTGTGGAATAGGATGATTAGTTATCCTATGGGCCAGGATGATTAGGTCTCCCATGGCAACTATGGAACAAGATGATTAGTTCTCTTGTGGGCTAGGATGATTAGTTCTCCCATGGCAACTGCGAAACAAGATGATTAGTTCTCCTGTTGGCCGGGATGATTAGTTCTCCCATGGCCACTGTGTGGCAAGATGATTCGTTCTCCTATGGACAGGATGATTAGTTCTCCTATTGAGGCATCCTACCCATGCAGTTTGGGACTCATGGGAAGTACCTCTCATCTAATCAATGAGCAAGGAAATGGGGTTAGGGACCATAATAGTACTATCGATGGATGCATCGATGTATCTACCGTACTTCCTATGCTAGGATGACCTTCATTGATCTGGGATCAATGAAACTGATCTGGGATCAATATGAGTGATTTGAGACACTCTCTTGTGATATTGATCTGGGATCAATAAAACTGACTTTGGGCCAGTAAGAGTGATGTGACACACTCTCTTCAGATGAAACTGACTTCGGGTCAGTAGAGAATGGTATGACACATTCTCGATCAATTCTTCTTCTTCATGGTTCAGCAAAGCAGAGTAGTGCAGGGCATTGATGGCATGTTAAAATTGGCAACTAGGGCCAAACTCCATGTAGATCACCTTATTTATGGTTTCTGATATTTTTCCTGGATTCCTCTCATTGAGAGGTGTAGGATTGATCTAAAGATCATCCGATTCCGATAAGTGTTTATGGAGATATGAATTTATTTTGATTATGGACAAATTGTCAAGGTCGGCCAACAAGCTTATGTAGGCTCAGAAGCCCAACAATCATGTCTATTCAACCTCAACGTTTGCATATAAATACAAGGAGCATTCTCCTCATCTAGACAATTCAATTCATTCATCTTCTCTCTCACTCTCCTATGCATAAAATGAGCCTCTCTCACATGTGTGGCTGAAAGAAAGACGTCCTAGGTCAAAGAACACGCAGAAAGAAGGACGCTAGGGCAGCAGGTCATCTCTTTGACCAGTGTTGACCTTCCAGAAGTGCAGATTGGGTGTGGTTGCCTCTCCTAGGCAGGACACAATTTTTGGCATGAAAATTGAGGTGACCTGACCTCTGATTTGACCGGTATTGACTACCCTAGTTTAGGGCTGCAGTTGACTTTAGAAATCTGCAAATTGACTGAACGTTTGGGGATGGTCAAGGGCTGTTTCTTCAGGTTGTTCGAGGACAAGTTGACCAGAAATTGACCAAGTATTTCAGAGGTCAATTTCAGCTAGTTTGACCAAGTTTGACTTTGCTGATCTAGGGTTTGCTACTGCTGATATAAAATTACAGAATTCAGATTTTGTACTATTTCTCTCTGCTGAACTATTGAAGATAAAATAATATTTGATCAAAGGGTTTCCCCGCATTGTGGTTTGTCCCTGGCTAGCTGCCACATCTTGTGTCTCTTGTCTTGGCTTGTTTTCTGTTGATCATTTAATGTTCTATCTGCACTTTACTTAATGTATATGTGATTGCTAATCTGTGGCTAGTAAGAAGAAAAATAAGTAAATTGCTCTAAGCATAGAACATACCATAATTTAACATGGTATCGGAGCTGAAGTGAAGACAAAGCCCAAGCAAGAGCAAGACCAAGAGCAATCACTGAAGAGAAGGCTATCTTAAAGAAATCATGGGGTCCTCAACACACTTCCTTGTTGAAGACAAACTCCGTGAGAAGTCTAACTATCACGGATGGAAGATGTCTCTCGATCTAACATTAGAAGAACAAGAAGTGTTGGACCATGTGAGAGGCGAAATTGTTGAGCTTCCATCAAATGCATCCGCTGTTGCTAGGAACAAATCGACCAAGGGAGAAGTCAAAGCAAGGAAGATCATCCAGGACCCTATTGAGAAGTGCTTGGTGGCCTATGTTTCCTAGCTAAACACCTCCAAGGAAATGTACGATAGACTCATGAGTTTATATAAAGTCAATGATGCAAATCAAGTCTTGTTTCTTAGAAATAAGTTGAAGGAAATTAAGAAGGGAAAAGATGAGAGTATGCAAGCATATTTCTTAAGGATCAGTGGGATCAAGAACGATCTCCTATCTATTGGAGAAGTAATTCCTGACAGGGAAATGACACAACTCTTGGAGGACTGCCATCTGAATGGTATATATTCAGGACTACTCTTCTCAACAATATCGTAATTTGTGGATTTGAGGAATTAATGGCCAGATGCATTCAAGAAGAAACGAGGATGGAAGAGCAAGAAATGCCTAGACTTAAAGGTCATCCCTCTGCCTTTTCTTCTCATACTAAAAGAAGAAACAATTCTGGGCTAAATTCAAAGGAAAAGTTGGACCTAAAGGTGGAAGAAAAGGACGACGTTACAATTGAAATAAAACGGGTCACTATGCAAGGGAGTGCCCTGATAAAAGGGACTCACACTGGGATGATGATCAAAATCCCTCTCAAGGCAATCAAAGGAATGGCAGGTCAAATGGCAGAGGGAAAAGAAGTGTTGGAAATGAAGGAAGAGGACAACCATTCAAGAAGGCAAGAAATTCCAGGTATGAATCTAACACTGTTAACAATAAGCAAGATGAATATTATCTACCAGCAGCTCTATCTACTACTGCTCCCCCAAACTCGTTGGGAAATTGGCTTATTGATAGTGGTGCCTCAAGGCACTTCACTGATTACAAAGAAGCGTTCTATAATCTGATAGAGAAGGAAACCAACCTGGAAATTGTTCTTGGAGATAATTCAAAATATCCCGTGAAAGGCGTAGGAAATGTCACTCTTCAATTGAATGAGGGTAATACCATCCACTTACAAGATGTATTATATGTACGTGATCTCAAAAGGAACCTGGTGTCCATTTCAGCAATGGAAGACAAAGGCTACAAGGTGGCCTTCAGCGATGGCAAGGTACGTGTATGGAAAAAGAACTATAAAGATGCTTTTACTCTTGGGTTTTGAGTTGATTCATTATATCAGGTCGGTGGAAGTCCACTGTGTGTCATGTCTTGTGACACATCTCTTCAATCTGAACTGTGGCATCAGAGGTTTGCTCACCTTCATTATAAAGCTCTACCCGATGTAAGAAAAATGGTGACCAAGATGCCTGAGTTTAGACTAGAGCAAGAAGGTGTATGCCCAGGATGTGCCGAAGGAAAGCTCAAAAGGGGACCATTCCTCTAAAGCCAAAGCAATACCTCCGATATATTGCAGTTGGTTCACTCAGACATATCCGGTATGATGCCTATGAACTCCTTGGGAGGATATTTATATTACCTCACTTTTACAGATGATTATTCTCACAAGACTTGGATATACTTCTTGAAAAAGAAGGATGAAGTGTTCTCCGGGTTTCGGCACTTCAAAGCCTTGATTGAGAATCAAACCGAAAATAAGATCAAGACCTTAAGGATTGATAATGGGACTGAATATGAATCCAATGAGTTTCATGACTTTTGCAAAGAGGCTGGCATTAAGAGGGAGGCTACTACACCATATACTCTTGAGCAGAATGGTGTGGCGGAAAGGAAGAATTGTACAATTGTGGAAGCTGTCCGTGCTATGCTCCATGATCAAAGACTTTCGAAGTTTCTAAGGGCCAAAGCTGCAAATACTGCTGTATATGTACAAAACTGATGTCCTCATCAAGCATTGGGTTCCAAGACTCCCAAAGAAATGTTCACTGGTAAGAAACCTGACGTATCTCATTTTAGAATTTTTGGAAGTCCTGTATATTTTCATGTGCCAAAGGAGAAAAGGAATAAATTGGGTGCATTTGGAAAGAAAGGAATCTTCGTGGGCTATAGTGAAAATACTAAGGGCTATAGAAGCTATGTAGTTGGTCAAAGGGAAGTTGAGATTAGTCATGATGTCACCTTTGACGAAGATATGGCTCTTAGCAAAGTAGACAATCTTCCTACTTTAAGGGGATCTAAAGAAGCTGACACCGGGGAACCGAAGGAGAAGGAAGATGAGACGATGCCCGATGTGGAAGAACCTATGGATTCTATTGATCCTCCTCCGCAAGAGCCTTCCGCCTTCATGGCTTACGGGGACACTTGATGATGCTGAAGGACACATTGTACCCAGAGGAACCTTCTCTGAAAGTAAGAAGCCGAACAAGTATCAGGGATACCTGACCATCATGAACACGATCATCCAAAATGAGCCTTCTTCATTCACAGATGCTGTCCAGCATCGAGTATGGAAGGATGCTATGACTGAGGAATATGAGTCCATTATGAAAAACGAAGTTTGGGATGTGGTCCCCAGACCCTAGGACAAAGCAATTGTCACTTCAAAATGGCTTTACAAGATAAAGCATATAGTTGATGGAAGTGCGGAAAAATATAAGGCTCGTTTTGTCGCTCGTGGCTTCTCCCAGAAAGAAGGTATAGAGTCTAGACTGTGATGAGATATTTGCACCTGTTGCTCAATATACCACCATCTGCTCGATCATAGCCCTTGCTGCTTTGCAAGGATAGAACCTACATCAGATGGATGTCAAGACTGCGTTCTTACATGGTTTGATCAAGGAGGAGGTCTATGTGGAGGAACCCAAAGGATTTGAGATTTATGATCGAGAATTTCATGTGTGTAAGTTGAAGAAGGCCCTCTATGGGCTAAAGCAAGCACCCCGAGCATGGTATGAGAGGATCGAGAGCTACTTGATGAAGCTAGGATTCACTAGGAGTGAATCCGACCCTAACCTTTACTTTAAGGTTATAGATGACAAGCCTCTCATACTGGTGCTATATGTTGACGACCTCTTTCTAATAGGTGCAGACCCTCTCATTCACAAATGTAAGAGGGAGTTGGCTTCTGAGTTCGAGATGAAAGACCTAGGACTTATGCACTACTTCGTAGGACTGGAAGTTTGGCAGAAACCAGGGGAAATTTTCCTATCTCAAGGAAAATATGTGGTGAAGATATTGGAGAGATTCGTCATGGTGGACTGCAAGCCCGTAACTACCCTGATGGAACTTGACTTCAAGAAGGTAAGCGGTAGTGCTGCCAGACCTGTTTTACGAAATGCTACCGAGTATCGTCAACTCATCGGAGCACTGATGTTCTTGGTGAACTCCCGTTCGGATATATGCTTTGCAGTCAACATATTGAGTCAACATATGGTTGAGCCTCACCAATCACATTGGATTGGTGCCAAGAATCTGTTGAGATATCTTCGTGGCACAGTCACTCATGGGTTGAGATACATTGCCGGAGATGTAAGACTACTTGGATATATTGATGCTGACTGGGCAGGTAGTGTGGTGGACCAAAAGAACACTTCAGGGTGTTGTTTCTCTTTGGGATCTGCCTCAATATCCTGGATGAGCAGGAAGCAGAAGTCGATGGCTTTGAGCACCGCCGAGGTAGAGTACATTGCTGTTAGCATGGCCTCTTGTGAGGCAGTCTGGTTGCGAAAGCTCTTTAGTGAGCTGTTTGGATTTACATTGGATACCACCGTAATCTTGTGTGACAACTAGAGTGGGATTCATTTATCAAAGAATCCTGTATTTCATGATCGCTCCAAGCATATCGATATCAGGGACCACTATATTCGAGATATGGTGCAGCAAGGAGAAATAAGGCTCCTACATATCGGTACAGATGAACAGGTCGCCGACATTTTGACAAAGCCCCTGGGAAAGGTCAAATTCCTGACTTTCCGAGAACGACTTGGTGTCATTCAAAGATCCTCTTATGAGGGTCGAGTATGATGTATTGAGCTTTGGGAGCTGCAGGGGGGCGCAGGGTGCTTCTTGGAGCGACATATGACTACAGGGCGACTCACCATCCCTTGGTGGTGCACTATGTACAGGGTAAAAGGTTCAACCTTCCCTTTGACACCCCGTGGCTACTGTGGAATAGGATGATTAGTTCTCCTGTGGGCTAGGATGATTCGTTCTCCGTGGCAACTGTGGAACAAGATGATTAGTTCTCTTGTAGGCCAAGATGATTAGTTCTCTGTGGTATCCACTGGACAGGATGATTCGTTCTCCTGTGGACAGGATGATTATTTCTCCTGTGGATAGGATGATTAGTTCTCCTGTAGAGGCATCCTACCCATGCAGTCTGGGACTCATGGGAAGTACTTCTCATTTGATCAATGAGAAGGGAAATGAGGATAGGGACCATAGTAGTACTATCAATGGACGCATTGTTGTATCTACTGTACTCCCTATGCTAGGATGACCTCCATTGATCTGGGAGCAGTGAGAGTGGTACACACTCTGAGACTGACTTCGGGTCAGTGGAGGATGGTATGATACATCCTCGATCATTTCTTCTTCTTCATAGTTCAAGCAGAGCAGAACAAAGCAAAGCAAAGTAGAATAGAGGAAAGCAGAGTGGGGTCAAGCAGTGAAGGACAATGCATTTGATGGATAGATAGTAGCGACGGTGAGACGAATTGTAGATGGAGTTCTCCCTAGTTGAGAGGGAGTGTTAAAATTGGCAACTAGGGCCAAACTCCATGTGGGTCACTTTATTTATGGCTGTTGATATTTTTCCTAGATTCCTCTCGTCGAGAGCTGTAGGATTGATCTAAAGATCATCCGATTCCGATAAGTATTTATGGACATATGATTTATTTTGATTATGGGCAAATTGTCAAGGTCGGCCAGCAATATTATGTAGGCTCAGAAGCCCAACAATCACGTCTATTCATCCTCAACATTTGCATATAAATTAAAGGTGCCTCCTCCTCATTTGGACACTTCATTCACTCATCTTTTCTCTCTCTTTCCTACGCATAAAAGGAGCCTCTCTCTCTCTCACACGTGTGGCTGAAAGGAAGACATCCTAGGGCAAGGAAGACGCAGAAAGAAGGATGCTAGGGCAGCAGGTCATTTCTTTGACCAGTGTTGACCAAGCGTTGACCATTCAAAGGTGCGGATTGGGTGTGGCCGCAATTTTTGGCACGAAAACCAAGGTGATGTGACCTCTGGTTTGACCAGTGTTGACTGCCCTAGTTTAGGGCTGCAAGTTGACTTCAGAAATCTGCAAATTGACTGTACCTTTGGGGCTGTTCAAGGGCTGTTTCTTCAGGCTGTTCAAGGGCAAGTTGACTGGAAATTAACCAAGCATATTAGAGGTCAATTTCAATTAGTTTGACCAAGTTTGACTTTGCTGATCTAGGGTTTGCTGCTGCTGATATAAAATTACAGAATTCAGATTTTGTACTATTTCTCTCTGCTGAACTATTGAAGATAAAAGAAGATTTGATCAAAGGCTTTCCCCGCATTGGGGTTTGTCCTTGGCTAGCTGCCACATCTTGTGTCTCTTGCCTTGGCTTGTTTTCTGTTGATCATTTAATGTTCTATCTGCACTTTACTTAATGCATATGTGATTGCTAATCTGTGACTAATAAGAAGAAAAATAAGTAAACTGCTCTAAGCATAGAACATACCATAATTTAACATCATGACTAGTTTATGGCTTAATGCAAATTTGAGGGCCTTAATATTCATATTGTACAGTGACAAGGAGTTTCTTTTTCCTTGTGGCTTCAATTAGAAAGTGGAGGGAATACAACTAAATTGACGCTGTTTTGGGAAATTGCTTAACGGTTTAGGTTTGTCTTAGCTGGTTATGGAATCTTTTTTATTAGATTGTCTGTTCAAGCACGACATTGCCTGACTTGAACAGGTCAATTTGTTCTTCATTTAATTCATCTGTTTACTGGCAATTTTTTTTCTTTTCAAGGTATATCTCTTCATTGTACTTGTAGAATTCTTGTGGAGTATTTTGGCATGTAATGATATTATTGTTGCAGGCAGTCTCTTTGTCATACCTTTTCTCTAATGATTACTTTATTGGATGTGCACAGTTACTATATTTTGGAGCATTTGATTATATAATATAATTGCCTCTCATTGTTTCCCTTTTTATGTTGCTTAGGTGTATAAATGGCTGGTCCAGCAAGTTTGGTTTGAATTTGATCCTGAACTTGCTAGTAAACTAGCAGACATTCTGGCCAAGGACCTCAAAGTTGTAAGATGCCGTGATGTGTTTGATGATATCATTAACCGAGGCTATGTGCCTTGTGAATCTACATTCATTCTTCTCATTATGGCTTACATTGAAGCACCGGTTAAAGGTTTTGTTGATGAAGCCTGTGACATATACAATCGCATGATTCAACTTGGAGGGTATCAGCCAAGTCTCAGCTTACAAAATTCTCTTTTTAAGGCCCTATTACATGGCACAGGAGGGACTGCGAAACATCATTTAAGACCAGCAGAAGCTGTGTTTCAGAACTTGAAAACAGCAGGGCATAGGATAAAGGAGGATATTTATGAAGGTTTAATATGGCTTCACAGCTACCAAGATTGTATAGATCATGAAAGAATAGTCTGTCTAAGAAATGAGATGAAGCAAGCAGGATTTAAGGAAAGTAGAGACTTACTTGTTTCAATACTCAGGGTCTGTTCAAGACATGCAGATGTAAAAGAGGCTGAAAGAACTTGGGCAAAGTTAGTTGACACTGGTGTAGGTCTCACTTCTCAGGCTTATGTGTATCAAATGGAAGTTTATGCCAAGGCTGGACAACCTATGAAGTCTTTGGAGATATTCACAAAAATGCAGGAGGAAGGAGTCTCCATGAGTGTGATTGCTTATCTGAAAATTATTGAGATAATGTCAAAAGCCCAAGAAAAAGGACATGCGGAAAATTTTATGAAGCAATTTGAGGATAGTGGTCTGAAGCCATTGCAGCCATCCTATGTGGACTTGATGCAAATGTATATGTGCCTGTCTATGTATGGTGAAGTAGAATCCACATTTTCTCGATGTATGGCAAAGTGTCGACCTAATCGGGCAGCTTATGAAATATATCTTGAATCCTTGATTAAATGTGGCATGCTGGAGAGGGCTGAGGGGGTTTTTGCAGAGTTGCAAAAGGATGGTGCAATTGGTATTAAATCCAAGATGTGCAACGTAATGCTAGAGGGATATCTCAATGCTGGTCAAGAAGAAAAGATCAAACAATTGTATGATGAAATGTGTCATAAGAAATATGACGTTGAGCCCACATTGATGCTACAAATAAAACCATTGCTCAATTTGGGCGACAAAGATGTTAATAAGCGTCTCAGCTTGAAACTTGTTGCAGAGCAGCGTGAGATTTTAATTGCTATATTTTTGTCTGGTGCTAAGGTAGAATCGTACGATGAGAACAAGACTTTTGAAGTTCATTTTGAGTTCAATGAAAAACTTGAGGTACAGGATATATTGAAAGCACACATATACGACACATTTTATGAATGGCTGAAACCAGTTGATCGATTGAAAATTCAAGCTGAAGACATACCGCCCCATTTTTCTACTGTGAGTCATGGTAGTTTTCGATTTTATGCTAATCAATTTAGACCAGGGGGACAGATGGTAATGCCACGGCTTATACATCGGTGGCTATCTCCCCGTGTTCTAGCATACTGGTATATGTATGGTGGACGTAAGAGCACCTCTGGAGATGTTATATTTTATGCACAAAACTATAAAGTTGAAGATGTTGAATGTGTTGGGAAAGCCTTGAGAATGAAGTCAATAAATTGTGTCATAAAAAGGAAGGGAAAGCAGTTTCAGATACGATGTCAAAGTAAGGATGCAATCTGGGTTTGGGAGTTGATGGAGCCTTACATATTGGATCCATTGAAAGAGGTTTTGAAACCTAAAGCTAGAGTTATTGAAAATGGAGCAGGAAATGAAGATACTGATTTTTATTCAGAGGACGAGTTTAATGAGGGGAGTTCTGAATACATGAGTGATTCTGACTCTCAGGAAGGGATTAAAGAGACTGAAACAGAGTCGGAAATTTTAACACAGTAAGCACAGAGAGAATGAACCTTTTTGGCTACACAATTTAGCGTCCAGATTGCATTTGCTGCAAGGACATGAGAATACTCTCTACAGTGATAAGAATCGAACATTCTGACATGAAAGAACATATCATTTCTTCTAGTTCATGATCAGTTAAGAATGATGGGATTCAATGATGGATGTGTGACACGAGTAGATGATCTGAATGTAAGTGTTAACACATTTTCATGGTCCCCTTGTATTTAATGTTTATATTCCAACTTTTTGATGGGAAAAAAATTGTGACATGCATCATGAGATAAATATAAGAAAAGTGAATCATTTGGTATGTAATCAGCCTGGCCAACCCACTTAAAAAGTCTGTATTTAGGGTTGCAGTAGGAATTAGCAAAATGTAACTGAAAATTGCACAAGGAGTTGGGAATTGATTCCTCTTCTACATGAATGATTGTAATCAAAACATCATCACTGGAAAAGTCATTTTTAGCAGGCACTAAAAAGAATGAAAATTCAGCCATTTTAATCAGGGATGAGAGGCAAATGAATGATATCTATTTTTCAATAAAAGAGGGCGACAGTGAGGAGTTAGGAAAGCAGACTTAAGGAACTGTTGCTGTAGATACTCTGCTTTACAGAAACAAAATCTTTGTTTTCAATATGCTTAGATTCCTTTGTTTTTGTTTGGGTGCTTTAGATCTTGATCACGTTGATTTTGTTGCAGTCTTCAAATCTTCCAGTGTTATGTGATCATGTACGTGGTATACACAATATTCATTTTGGTGCGCCTTTTCTGTTATATGGACATGAATTTATTTTGGTACCAAGGTGTCTGCATATGAATGTAAATGATTGCTGTAACTATTGAGTCACACAGGGGTGCATTCCAAATTTTGCGGGGGTCCAACATATTTAGGAAGATTTCTTGGTTGGATCCAGGGAAATGCATAGTGTCAATTTGAGTGTTCTGGTTTAGTTCCCTTGTTGGATCTACTTGCAAGGAATTGAACCACTGTGGGTGTTTGAATCAGGTGCTGGATATAGAAGATTGAAGGGCTCAAGACTGCTCTGTCATTTTATTCTACCAAGTGATAGTGATCTGCAATATTGCTAATATTCTGGGTTTGAAGCACTGATCTGATGCAATGCTGTTGGCAAACACTTTACCCAGAAAGCATTGAGTCTGCAAGGCTGTAACCTTGAATTTGGGCCTCGACTAGCCAATTCAAACTATGCTCAAGATGAAAGAATCTTAGCAACTTTAGGTTGCGTACAGAGAGTATGCGGATTGAAGCTGGCTATCAGATTTTCTGGGGTAAAGTGCTGCCTATTAGAGCACATTGATTTTAATGGCACAGTAGAGTAGGCACAGGGTTGTGGTGTTGGAGAAACAAGTTACCTTGGCCGTTTTTACAGTGGATCAACACTGTTGAATTTACGATTGATCAACATTATTGCATTTAGATACTATTTTGCGAAGAAAAGTTTGGAAGAGAAGGATTGATTCATAAAGCCGTCAACTCCTTGGGCTGACATTTGGTATGCATTCATACTCATGTACATTATTGCAATTGCCATCCAAAATGAAGGAGATCTGTAATCAACCTATGCCGAAATTTCAATGCTTCGTCAAATGCATTATTTGACCAACATTTAGTTTATAACTTTATCATGCTAACAAAGGCTTGTATGCATGAGAACATGCTAGAAATAATCACATGCACTTGGGCAGATCAACTTCCATTTTTATGAGAATTGGTTGAGCCACTCCAAATGCATATGGCTATGCTCCTGCGTTGGTTTGGTCACCTACCACATTAAATTTGCAGGGGGCAGACACTGTCTAGTGAAAATTTTGAGAACAACCCAAATTCCTCAAGAATAGAGATGCCATGCTTATCAGGATGGTTCTCATGCTTATCAAGATGGTTCTCATGATTGTGGAGACATGCTATGAGTATTGTTTATTGGGTATATTGAGGATGTTGCAAGATCAGGGAAGGTTGCTTCCAAGGAGGGGAGATGAAACCTACTGTTAAAACTGATGATGGGTTTGAAACATGTCTCATGTGTACAGAGAAGACATATTTGCAGAGGGACTGGGCCATTATCCCTAGCTTTGGAAGCATGAAAACTGGGCCCCTTGCAAACAATTCTAAGATGAAGATGGGCACCCCTGGTTGTGTATTCCAAGAATATTATGAGGCCACCTTTGCCACAAATATCCTTTATATTTAGTGGGTATGCATTGTTTTTGGGTGTACTAAGATACACAAATATAACAGTGAAGGAAACAAAGGCCCTAATTGTTCTGGGAGATGTGCATTGTGTGCTTTTCACGTTGATATATTGGCTCCTATTATATTATGGTAAGATAATCTCTTTCTTATAGCAAGCTTTATATTCCTCCATGAATTTGATATTTATGTTAATGAGAGACTCAGCCACAATTGTTATACCAATATGAGGAGCTTTTCAATAGACTAACATAGATATTAGAGGTTATGCAGAAAGCAAATGGTTCTATCAATGCATGACAGCATTGAGCTACCTCTAGAATGATGCATTAACACTGATACGGCTCATGTTTAGCATATGTCAGCTTCATGGGGAGAGTTAATCAAGACAGTTATTTGCTCCTTTTTGAAAGTGTAGAAGAACATTAAATAATTGTTGTCATCACTAATTTATTCTCTTCTTATTTCCCCTCCACCAACATTAACTTTAGGATTGGTCAGTTTTTAAGGGTAGCCTTTCTGGTCTCCAGATTGTAGTGTCTTCATACTTGTTTTTAAACTGTTCTTTAGTTATTCACAATAATCATTGGCTTGAGGAGCCTGTCCTGAGTCATTGCCTTTAATAACTTGAGATTCCTATTTTCTGCCCACTAATTAGTTCACTGGTTATTCGTTGTTGTCATTGTTTTGTGGAGTATTTTCTGGGCTAGTGTCTGTAATAACCTGATTTCCCTCCCCATTCCCTGCTAAGATCCCTTCCTCCAGCACTCTTATTGTTTTATCCCCTCAGATGATACAAGTTGACAGCTAAGCCATATATCAACATACACAGGAAGTTAAAAAATGTTTCATATTTCTATTAAATTTTTCAGTACCAGATTTGATTTATTATTCTCAGCAATTTATTTTATATCCAAAAATTAGATTCACCCCAGTGAAAACTGCTGAATAAAAATACACTGGCATTTAACTTAAAGAATTTGCAGTGGAAATTTATTAGAAAATCAGTCACAAAATGCAGCAGAAATTTACCCAATAATTTTTCCTTCACTTTTCTACTACTCAGTAAAATCAGGGCTCCTTTGATAAGGAAATCGACCCTTAGAGAAAACACAGAAAATTTAGCAGTGGAACCTGGCAACTGAGCCCCTTAATAAGTTTGGCTTGCACCTGTGCTGTCCATTCTTCACAATTTGGGCACCCTTGCAGCATCCTCCAAGTCTGGCGTCAACCACGTGGCACACCCTCAACCTGTCCACAGATGAGTCTCAGCCTCTTGTGTGCTCAACCTGCAAACCTGTGCTCACATGAATCCTGTAGTTGAACACTTTTCACCTCTGTTCAGTTTTGAGTCTCTCACTCACTCAAGAAAATTGCTCTCCCAATAACAGATGTGCCTTCGCCTTTCCCTTAGGATTCTTTTATAATTTTCATTAAGCCAAATCCTAATCCTCAATCTCAAAAGTGATGGATGGCTAGGATTACATCCCAACCCACTTAGATCAACAATAGATATTAGATCTACTTCACTAAAATGAATTAAATTCATTTTTCAAGAGAACTCGTAGCTTAATAGGCAACATTAATTAATTAATGTGTTTTTCCTAAGTTAAACTTAGGAAAGACATCATAAAAGTCACTTGCTCAACATAAGCAAGTACCCAAAGATGCTTTTGGACATCTTCTACATGCTTGACACCTAGCCTTTGCAGAGGCACCTGTTTGAACTATCAACATCAAAATTTTGCTCCATTTTTGCTGCCACCAGGTCTTATTTGTTTTCTTTTCAATTTACAAAGAAAACCTCATGGGGAAACTCTTGAGCACTTCTCCATGATCATGGATAGTGCCTTGTGCAAACTCGTTGATGCTGATTCCAACACTTGATCTGGTAAGATGTCAAGTGAGACATGCAATAGAGGCACCTAGCCTGGGACCGTAAGACCTCCTGCATGAAGCTCAAAGCACTCTAGTAATCGAGGCAGGCCATGGGGCTTTTTATATGTTTCCACTGTCATGATGTTGCAGGATGCAGTGGTATCCATTATGTAACTATAACAAACGATGAGTTTGAGTTGCTGTATCTGAACAATTCACAAACAAAAAATTGTCATAGCTCACTCTATCAGGCTACAATTACTGGTATAACTGGAAGTTAGCTGAAATCATTGTTGGTTTAGTGTGTCAGTGAAACCAAATGATGCTTTGTTGATTAAATAAATGCTAATCCTGGTTGGATGTGTTCTACAACTTGTATCATTTACAACTGGAAGTTGTTAATCTATATTTGAAATTTTATCTCTGATACCGCAAAATCTAGCCAGCCTAGTGCAAAGACCCACTAGGCAACCTAGGTCTTATGGCAACAAGAGATCAGCCACCACTGTCACCTCAATGGCTTCTCTTTGGCTGTTTAGTGGTGGAATTTATCCCCACAAGGGAGTTTTCCCTACAAGAGATCACCAGAAAGGTATTCGATTGGAGGGCTTAATGGTGATGCAAGGTATAATGTTTGGAGGAAAAGGTACCGGTAGAGCCTCGAAAGGCTAAGATAGGAGTTTCCTAAAGTTTAAGTACACTTCCCTAAGACCTATGTAATTTAGAAGAGAGCTGTTATAAATTAGGGATTGCAAGATATGAGGATTTAGGGCACATGATGGCATATAACAGCTCTAGAAAATAACCTATAAGGGATAAGATCAACAAGGGACCAATAGACTATGAAAGAAACAAGCTAGGTTTAAGCAAACAATAATTTTGAATGGCAAAACGCATATGACAGCAATAAATACTAAGACATCAGCTCTAATTTTAAGGTTGAAATATGCAATTAGTGCTATATTTTGTTTTATTAATTCTTAAATGCAATCCCTTCCAATAGGGCAATTGCATATGGACATAAAAATGCTATAAAATGCAAATTTTAAGCTAACCCTAACTCTAGATACCATAAAATTAAAGAGAAATTCAAAATGATAAACACGAACTAGACCAATGGCTTTATGTAATTGGGCAATGTAGTCAATTAGGGTGAGGTTAACGATAGACAACCTTGGATGAAGTGGGTTGAAGATTGAATATCTTCTCTTAGAAAACCCGAGTGGCTTCTCTATGCGGGAGATTTTAAAGTCAAGCAATGCATGGGCCAAGTTCCTTTTATGGATCCTTGCAAGACAAATTTTACGTACCATAAAGAATCAAGATTTCAAGGAAAGATATTGCACTTCTTAATATGGCACACATAGAAACCCTAATGTTAGAAATATAACATGCAAAATGGAAGAAATGACATTAAACTTACACAATTCCAACAAGAATCATTTCAGTCAATCCCAAAAGTCTCTCCATGCAAACATCTCTCTCCCATGACAATTTGCTTCACAAAAGATCACATTGCATCCAATAGTCAAGATAAGAGCTAGTGCACACTTTTTGAGGAAGATAAGATAAAGATAAAGATAATTTTATTAATATCCAATGAATGACCATAAATATGTTAATGTCATTGAAGGATACAACGAATATGAGTACAACATGGGAGTACAAATGCAACTCCTAGAAAATGCCTCATAAACATGATAAAATGAACTGAAGTAAAAAAGGATACAATGAATTGAAGTAAAAAAGGATACAATAATAAGGTAGCCTCATAAACATGTATATAACTGGCTCATGTAGAAGACTAAGTGAATAAGTCCAGGGTTGGATGATAATGGAAAGTGACTCCCTCTATTTATATGAGGGTAATTAAGTCATTTTCCCCTAATTTTACAAGAAAAACCCTAAAAAGTTTGGTTTAAGTGTTCAACTAGGTCAAAGGTCTCAAGCTGACTTTGAGATAGCTCAAAAACATAATTAAAGTGCCAAAATAACCCACTTGTGTGGGAAATAAGACTCCGCCTTGATGTCATCCTCTAGGAATGATGAATCTTCATCAAGCAAGTGAAGAAATCATCGAAGTGCATGGGTACATCTCCAAAAGGCACCTCCTCCACCATGACATCATCAATAAAGAGACTTACATCACCCTCCTAGGGCAGATAGGGTTGATGTGGCATCATCTAGAGAGAGCATTGACATCAAGGCATGGTGTGCTAGCCCTCCTAGGTCATCTTGGTGATGTCCATCCTCATTTGGTTGGAAGAATTTGTCATTGATGTCAAAGGGTGGATGGGCCAGTACTGATTTGCTTGCACAATTAAGCTAATTTGGTTACAAAGACCTCCTAGAGTGATAGTCCTTGTCATACCATTTCGTTTGATTGGTGGTACATTTTGTTGGTCCTCTTGGTTGGAAACACTTTTTGGAGCAGAACTTGGACCAATATGGAAGTCTACTTGAAACACTTTTTTGAGTAGACCTAATGTAGCTTTGGAGCAGATCTTGAAGACCAATTGAGCAACTTTTTGAAGCATCTTTGGAGCAATCTTTGGAGTGTTTCTTGGAGCAAGCTTGAAGTTACTTGGATGACATTTTGAAGCAGCGTTGGACGAAGCCTTTCTTGAGCATACCTTGAAAGCAGATCTTGAAATTGTTGAAGACCTCCTTTGGAAGTAGAAAAGCTGGGGTAAGATCACTTGTGATCTAAGGTATGCACTTCTTAAGTTGAATTATTGATATGAAAAGGGGAAAAACTGAAGTCGTTTGAGTATTATTGTAATTGGGCCATTTTCCTTGGTACAGGAGCCCAAGAAAATCTTATTTTATCTTTTATTCTATAAGTTGGTAGGGTGGTGCTAGGGAAGGCAGTTGTAGCTTCCTTTAGGAGGTTGTCGTCTCCTTCATGTGGGAGCTAGTAAATCTTGGGGTTGTAGCCCTTCTAGTTGTAGCTGGTAAAATTGAAGTTGTAGCTACCTTTGTGATATAAAAATACTGTACGTACACACGCACACATAGATATCTTGCATTCATTTGATATGATGTTATTGGTTAATCGTTTTGATACATAAATTGTTGAAAATTATAAAACACTGATTCACCCTTGTTAAAATTGGCAACCAGGGCTAGTTTCCACCTTAGGACAACTCATATGATGGAGATGATTATTGCATTGGATTCCTCTTTCGGAGAGGTACATTTTTGATATAACGATCATCTCATTCTGACAAGTAGAAATGGAATTATGAATTTATTTCTCCTATGGACAAATTGTCAAGGTCGGCTCTAGTCAAATGTAGGCTCATGAAGCCCAATAGATGTGTCTCTTCACCCTCAACGTTGTGTATAAATAGGGGAGACCTTTTCCTCATTTTGACATCATCACTAAACACATCTTTTTCTCTCCTCTCCTCATTGGTTCGTACAACAAAGGAGCAACTCTTCTCTCTTCACTTGTTGACCAAGGGTGACCGAAAATTTTACGCAGAAATCAGGGAACTGTTTTTGGGCTAATTGTAGGGGTGTTGACCAGCGTTGACCAAGGGTCAACTCACTTATTTTGACTGCGTTCTTTAGGCAGTTATTCTGATCTCTTGAAGCCGCATCTCTTGGCACAAAAACCGAGGCAATTGCAGCACGTTGACTTGCGTTGACCGCATAACTTTTGATTGTAACGTTGACTTTGCGTTCACCGAGTTTGACCGAGATTTTCAAGATTGTTTTGAGTTGACTTTGTCTGTCTTTGGAGGCCGAGTTGACTGGGTTTGAATGAGCTCATTTGAAGGAGATTTTTTGCTGGTTTGACCAGCGTTGACTTTCTGGTTAGGGTTGATTTGACTGCTGTTTTAGCAGATATGTTTTGGGCTTAGATTTGTACTCTGTGTGTGCTGAATATTGAAGAATAATAAGAAGATTTGATCAAAGGGTTTCCCCACATTGAGGTTTGTCCGTGGCATGTGCCACATCTTGTTTCCTCTTGTCTTGGCTTGTCTTATGCATATGATTTTATGTTCCATCTGCATTTACTGTCAATGTTTATAAGCTAATATGATTGCTACTGGATATAATTGGAATTTGTGATTGGGTTGCTAAAGGAACATTGAAGTAAATTGTCTTAAGCATAGAACATACCATTGTTATCTAAAATTAACAACCCCCCACTCAATATTTCCAACAATTGGTATCAAAGTAGGTTACCCTTTAATAGTCTAATCATTGGAGGGAAGATCGTGAGCAGATATGGAAATGGAAGGCATCTCTTCAAGAACTATTCTGATGTTTGATGGAAATGATTATCCACTATGGAGCAGTTGTATGGAAACCTGAAGGCTATAGGAGTGGATGTTTGGATCTCCATCATAAATGGTTACGAAGTTTCTAAAAATCCTCCAACTGATCCTGGCGAGAAGAAGTTGTTTAGCTGCAATTCAAATGCTCTTCATACCATCATGGGTGGTTTGTCAAGAACCATTAAGTCCAAGGTGATGCCCTGTACCACAACCAAAGAAATTTGGGATAAACTTAAAAACTTTGTATGACGGTGATGAGAAAGTCAAGCAGGTCAAAATTCAAAATTATAGAACTCGGTTTGAAAATCTAAGAATGGATGAAAATGAAGATGTTGCGACTTACTCAGAGTAGATGAAGTTGTCAACTCCATCAGAGGATTATGGGAAAAATTTGAAGATCCTTTGGTCGTACAAAAGGTCCTGAGTTTTCTTCCTTTGAAATACGATGGCAAGGTATCTGCTATAGAAGAAACTAAGGACTTGACCAAGATGACAATGGAAGAATTACATAACACTATTACAACATATGAAATGAGAATATATACAGAAGACAAGAAACAAAGAGATCAAGGTGGAAGAAACTCCAGACTATGATGATTCAAATATAGAAGAAGCAATTTTCATCAGGAAGCTAAAAAGGGGAACTGGAAAACAAAAAAGTAAGTTACCTTTTAAATGCTTCGAATGTGGTAGAATATGTCATTATGCTAAGAGATGACCTTTTATGGAAAAGAAAAGCTTTCACAAAAAAATCTTTATTCTAAAGAGGACTACTGCTATTCAGAAGAAAGTGATACAAAAGAACCCGATGCAAGAGAAGTTCTCTTCATAACTCAAGAAAATCAAGATAATGACCATGATGACGAAGAGGTCAATGATTCAGATGATGAAGAACCAATAGATTCTCTATGGGGACTCAAAATAGATTCAAAGACTAAACTGGAACATGAAGACTTTCAAGAAAAGTTGAAGAATATTGAAAAGGAAAATGCGTTTCTTAGAAATAAAAACATAGAATTGAGAAACATTCTTGAAAAGTGTGATGAGGAAATTGTCTCTTTAAAAGTTCATCTTGAAGAAGCAAAAATAATTTAGGAAGTGATGAAGATCTAGATGCAAAATAATGAAGAAGAGTGTAAGAAGCTTGAAAAGGAAATAACATTGAAGGCTGAAGTTGATAAGCTTAACAAGAACTTGAATATCTCACTAGTGCTAGATAACATTCTTCGCTGTCAAAGATCTCCAGGTCTTGGCTATGAAGGCCCATCTTCAAGCAAGGAAGGCACACACTCCAAGCCTTTGAAGGAGGAAATTAAAGGGGAATTAGAAATACTACTACCTCGAGAAGTTTTGCTCATGTTCCCAAGAGCATCCATGATCAACAATGGATTGAACCACCTTCAAGACATAATGACTTCAGAATATCATCCTGCTCTCCCAGGTATGAAAATATTTTTTATGGTCATTGTTATTCCTGCCTATATTTTGGCATAAAGTAATCCATTGTAAAATCAATACCAGATCCATTTATGTAAGAAGCAGAAATTATTATGGAAGGAACAAATTAGGAAATGTTCATGGATCTACCAATAGAAACTACAATCCATTTGAACCGCTAATGAATCAAAATATTGTGTGCTTCAAATGCAATAATGTTGGTCACAAGGCCACAAGATTGCATTTTGAAAAGGCTCCAATCATAAAGACAGAAAAGCCAACTATGAAATGGGTAGGGAAAAGGAAGGAAGATTACAACTTAGCATTAATTGTGAAGATAAAGAAGATGAATGATACATAGACAGTGGATGCTCAACACATATGACTGGAGATCGAAACAAATTTGTCAGCTTGAAAGAAAAGAGCGGTAATGTTGCATTTGGAGATAGTTCTTTTGTCGGTATACTTGGAAAAGGTGTGGCAAGTCTTGAAAGCGATCATATGAAGGCATAAAACATTTTGCTATTTAAGGATTGGAAGCACAATCTTGTACGTGTTGGCAAGATGTGTGATCGAGGGTACAATCTCTTGTTTGAATCTCGAAAGCGCGAAATCAAAGCAGAAGACTCAAGAAGATTGGTTGCAACAATCACAGAAAGACCAAACAACATATATGTTCTAGACCAAGCAAAGCAGAAGAAAATTGCAACCGAGCAAAGGAATTGGAAGAAGAACAAATAAGGAATGGATAAGAAGAAAAAAGTCATGCTGAGTGCCATATGTTTAGGGGTAGCAACCCCAAAGACACGAGTCACCCTTTTCCATTGATGTCAAAGGGGCAGAGAAAACGAAGGGCAGAATGGAGACGAAGGAAGTGAAGAATAGAGATAGGGGGAGCACGATGACAAGAGGAGCATGCGTGTTGACATCAATGACAAAGGAGGGGATTGTTGGAAATTTATCATTGATGTCAAAGGGTGAATGGGCCAGTACTTGCTTGACGATTTGCATGCACATTTCAACGAAATTGGTTACAACGACCTCCTGGAGTGATGGTCCTTGTCATACGATTTTGTTTGATAGGTGGCACATTTTGTGGGTCCTCCTTGTTGGAAAGATATTAATTTTTAAAGATTGGTGCCCCAATCAATGGCTTCTACATCAACACATTTTCCCCAAGGGTTTTTGGCCTAAACATTCATTGTTGCCCTAAAAGGAAGGTCAAAATTCCTGAATTAAGAAGCCTAAATTCATTGGTTCAGATCTCCCTTGAAAGGAGATTACAAGAAAGGCAAAATTTGATTTTTAAGTGTCCTCCTTGTATATGTCGACTTGATAAGAGTTCAGGTTAGCTCCAAGAACAATCATGTCCATTCAGAAGTCGACCTTGTTTGGTGCAACTCAACAAGTACAAATAAGGAATGATTCAACCTCATTTGAGCTCCAATTGTATAAACACAAGAGAAGTAGATGAGGCAATTTGGATCAAAAGAAGAAGGTTAAGCGATTCATATCTCATGCATCTTTGTGGCAAAGTAAAAGAAGAAAACACTTGGTATTTGGTTATGGCTTCTTTGACTTTTGGGTAAGGTTATTTGGTGAATCACTGATCAGATTCTTGAAGCAATTTTCTATTGTGATTCACCTCTTTTATAGCTTGGTCTCAACCCCTTTCTGTTGATTTCTGGTAGCATTGGATGTGCTCTAAGCATCAAAGTTTGCAGGGAGACTAGGACACTTGTATTCCAAAATACCCATAAATCGTTTTGATAAATTCCACTTGGAGACAGTTTTATTAAAATAATTATTTATTTTTAATGGATGCCTATGTCTAAACTTGGGAAATTAAAATAATTAAAGGGTATTAATTAAACTGAGGGTGAAACTTCTAGAAGAAGATGAGGATCAAGTCAAGATGATTTGAACCATTGATTAGAATCTAATCTGGGTCGTTGATTGATCAACAAGAGGATTATAAGAAGAGGCTTGATGGGCATTTGGAAAACACATCAGGTGGGAGTTCAGAGATTGATTTTCTCAAGAGAGCAGCGCAACAGTTGCCAGAGAAGGTGATCGAGGATAGTTCTTGCAGTGAGGGGCAGGGATAAAAGTTTTCTTGATCCGAAGAGTGCAAGGCAAAGAGGGCAGAGAGTAGTCCAGAGAGGTAGTGTTGGGCCACGCAGAGGCAACGTAGAGCTAAGCTGTGGCAACACAGAGCATCAAAGGGATATCGTATTTTTGTTGGGGAACAATCGGGATCTAGTGCCGGAGCTAGGGTATGAGACCGAGAGGCCAGAGGGCCGAAGTTTCCAATGAGCAGAGGATCAAGAGGAGGTGCAACACAGTCCCAACAACAGTGACGCAGTAACTGCGTGGGTGTGACGCAACACTGCACAGAGACAATGCAAAGGCTCATCTCTAGTGCAGATGAGTGTCAGATTTCCCAGTGATAGGGTAAGATCATTTCATTATCTTTTTGTCTGGTTAGATCTCTGTATACGATTGCCAGTTTGGACATCAAAAGAATTGTACTCAGAAATTATTGCATAATAATACAAACCCTCAGCTGCTGCACCGGTTTTCCCACATTGGGTTTTTCCGGGAACATTTGTCCAAAAACGACAATGTCACTTGTGTGTGTTATTTCTTTCTTGCTTAGTTCTTGTTTCCACATATTATTTAAGTTGTGAAGGCTACAGTTGTATTTATTTTGATGTTTACCGTATAACTATAAATAACTTGATTCAATAGGAGAAATATAATCAGTTGCTGCAATAGTGATTCAGGGATTCTGAATTTTCACATGGTACCAGAGCATCGATGAAGCAAGAGAACAGACCGGAAGAGCCGAGCGTTGAAGAGGAGGGAGATTGAATCCCCAGAGGGATTGCGCAATGCAGGCCAGGAGGGCAAGATTCTCAAGGAAGATCTCTCTGAGTGAGTTGACAGAGAGGTAAGATTTCTAGATTGAGATTTGTCAGCGGCAGAGGGAGCAGTGCAGCAAAAGCTTCAATGTAGAGCAGTCTTCAGGTGAGATGAAGTTTTCTGTAGCAGTTGCTGGGGCAGAAAAAATGTTAGAAGGAAGGAGACACTTTTTGAGGGAATTTCTTCCTTAGAGAATTCCTAGCCAGGGAATTTGATTTCTCAATTGCTGAGCAACATTCGAGATGAGAAGATCTGCTAACTCCAGCAGGGAGTGCATAGGCTAGCCTAGTAGCAATGTAGAGGAGAGAGGAGGCAATTCGACATTTTGTTGGCAGAGATGGCAGCGAATGGGCTAAGAGATCAAAATCGATTAGATGAAGCATCCAACTATGTGATCTAGAAGGCTAGGATCTCCTGCCTTCTAGATGAGCATGATCTCAAAGCCTATGTCGATAGTGTGGTAGCTGAACCTGCAGGTGCGGATCCACTCAAGAAGTACAAGACTGAAATGGCGAAGGCCAAGCAGTTGATCCTCGACAGAGTGAGGGATCATGTTGTATGTCACATTGCTGGCAAAGGGACTGCGAAGGAGATGTGGGATGCCTTGGCTTCATTGTATCAGGGATCTTCTCCCGAGCAGAGGAAGATGTACTTGGAGGAGAAAATGAGATTTGCGAGGATGCAGAAGGGGGAACACATTGATCTGTTCCTATCGAAGCTTCAGGAAGTCTGAGATCAGTTGGAAGTTGTAGGGTCATCACCTCAACCTATAGAGATGGTGAGGTTGGCCTTGAATTCAGTTTCAGAAGAATGGCAAGTATTTGTCTAGAGTATCCTGGGCAGAGAGAAATTGCCAGATTGGGAAGGGATGTGGGCCGCTCTTCTGCAAGAAGAGATGAGGCGAGACTTAGTCAAGTGCAAACTTGATAGAAACAACAACAATGGGACGAAGCCCAAGGAGGAGGAAGAGAATACAGCCCTTGCATCAAAGGGGTAGCAGGAGCAGCGACGGTGGAAGAAGGACGTCTCAAAGATCAAATGTTTCCGGTGTGGACGAGAAACATGATCCGCAGGCTGCAACCGCTAAGATTGAGGAGGAGGAGTTTGCCATGTTTGCCTAGATACCTCCAGGGGAGAGGTGGGGTGATCTAGTACTATAGTTCGAAAGAATTGTAGATGGGCAGGATCCTTGAGTAGTCCACCTCTTGGATCAATACCTTGCTACGGGAGCCCATAGTCAGCAGTAGCAGGATGAACCAGTGTTAGGTGGTGCAGTCAAGTGCCAGAGTGACAAATGCAGTGGCTAGTAGCAGTAAGATATTGAGCATCGCAGAGCTAGTGTTGGCAGTAGTGCAGTTGGCACAGAGCAGAGTTAGCATCAGCGTGGAGACTTCAGTGACAGTGCAGAGGCTAGCCACAGTTAGAACTCAGACGACGAATGCATCATACTGAACATAGTTGGTTCAGTATTTCCGATGTTTTTCCGTTGCAGTTGTTGTAGAAGGCAACAACAACAGTTGGAGTAGAGTTGCAGTGCAAATGCAATTGGCAACAACATGCAGAGTCAGCAACAACACAGCTGCAACATTTGTGTAGTAGTTGGTGGGTAGTGATGTCAAACATCAACAATGCAAAGGGAGATGTTATAGAGTCAGGGTGATGCTTCAACAGGTTGCATTACTAGAGCACATTCCTCGCTAAGAGGGAGTGTTGATTTCTGGTAAGCATCGAATGTGCTCTAAGCCCCAAAATTTGCAGGGAGACTAGGACACATGTATTCCAGAATACCGATAAATCGTTTTGTGAAATTCAACCCGAACAGTTTTATTAAAATAATTAATTATTTTTAATGGATGACTAAGTCTAAACTTAGGAAATTAAAATAATTAAAGGGCATTAATTAAACCGGGGGTGAAACTTCTAGAAGAAGACGAGGATCAAGTCAAGATGATCTGAGCCTAAGTTGCACGAAACGGGGAAACAGGTACAAGTTTCCAAAATGGGCACAGGTACGAAATGTGACCCCCCCAAATTTTGGAAATGGGGAAACGCAATATATATATATATATATCTATTAGGACATTTAAGAAATATGTGCAATCATAAAGCGTATATGATACATTCTAATTTATTACATTATGATTAAATTGTCAATTGTCAATGCATAAACTATAAGTCTCTAAATTTACATCACATTTACTCATGAATGATCACATAATGAAAATAGCAATATCCAAAATCAGCCATGAGAAATTTCTAATTTCTTGTCTCGTGCTTGATTGGGAGTCTCCTCCTACATAGTCAAACGATCTTAGTGCTCTTGATTAAATACAAGTTCCATACCCTAGTATCCTACGTGCTCTTGATTATTGGGAGTCTCCCCTGCTTAGAGGGCTTGGTTTTCTTGATTAAATACAAGTTCCATACCCTAGTACATGACAAAATCCAATGGAAACATTGCAATCCCCCCCAATCTTGAAATCCTGAAAAACAGATAAGTCTGCTGGATTTTGAGTGAGGTCTAAAATTCTACTTTCTCCATATGGAATCCAATGAGGGCAAAACCACTCTCAAACATCCTGAGTCATTTCATGGTAATGTTAAAAATTTAAGTAAAAGGATGAAAATGAAAAATAAAGGAAAATGTCACTTTTACTTTAAGAATTTAACATTACCATGAACTGCATATCAACACTAGGGCCATAGGATTGAACATTAGGCTGCCCCACTCAAAAAATCCTCTTTCTTATAACTTGAGAGGCATCCAGAAGATATTTTAGTCCCCCAATAAAAAATTAGAAGCGAAAAAATTAAAAAAAAATACAAGAAAAGGTCAAGTTAGAAGAGGAAACTCCGTCGTACAGCCTGGAAACACGTTTCCGGCCGGAAACGGACCCTTCTCCAACGCTTCTTGCAACTTAGATCTGAGTCATTGATTAGAATCTAATTTGGGCCGTTGATTGATCAACGAGAGGATTATAAGAAGAGGCTTTATGGGCATTTGGAAAACCCATCGGGTGGGAGATTAGAGATCGATTTTCTCAAGAGAGTAGCACAAAAATTGCCGAAGAAGGTGATCGAGGAGATTTTTTGAAGTGAGGGGCAGGGATAATTTTCTGGAGGAAGTTTTCTTGATCTGAAGAGTGCAAGGCAGAGAGGGCAGAGAGTAGTCTGGAGAGGCAGTGCTGGGCCACGCAGAGACAACGTAGAGCTACGTTGTGGCAGCACAGAGCTATAGAGGGAGTCCATATTTCTGTTGGGCAATAGTCGAGATCTAGTGCCAGAGTCGGTGTGTAAGAACAGGAGGCCAGAGCGCCGAAGTTTCCAATGAGCTGAGGATCGAGAGGATGTGCAACGCAGTCCCAACAGCAGTGACGTAGTAACTGCGTGGGTGTGACGCAGTACTGTGCAAAGACAACGCTAAGGATCATCTCCAGCGCAGATTAGTGCTAGATTTCCTAGTTACAGGGTGAGATCATCTCACTATCTTTTTGTCTAGTTAGATCTCTGTATAGGATTGCTAGTTTGGACATTTGAAGAATTGTACTCAGAAATTACTGCATAATAATACAAACCCTCAGCTGTTGCACCAGTTTTCCCACATTGGTTTTTTCCGGGGACATTTGTCCAAAAACATAGATGTCACTTGTGTGTGCTATTTCTTTCTTGCTCAGTTCTTGTTTCTGCATATTATTTAAGTTGTGAAGGTTGCAATTGTATTTATTTCAATGTTTACTGTATAAAACTGTAAATAACTTGATTCAGTAGGAGAAATATAATCAGTTGTTGCAATAGCGATTCGAGGATTTCAAATTTTCACGCTTTCTAAAGGACAAAACTCAGCGCAGGCTCTAGCTGAGTTTACTATATAATTCGACCTCCTTACAGTTATGAAATTCGGCCTGTCTATGGCATTTTGACTTTGTGTAACAGTTCAGATTGTGGATTTTCAACCCATCTGTGGCCTGTGGTATTCGGCTTGTGGTTTGGCTTATTGAAGGTTTGGAATTTGGCCTTAAGGAAGGAAATTACATCCTTGTGGTAACTCAACCTTGTAACAAAACTTGACCTCTATGTTGTGTCCTACAAAAGGAGCATACTCAACCCTCCTTATCTCTGCCTATATCCCATTTTCCAAGCATACTTTGAGCATAAGTTGAGACTTTTGAGTAGCTCTTTTGGAAGCTTTCTTGAAGATTTTTGAAGCAACCTTGCTTGAAGCATACCTTGGATCAATTTGGAATTCTTCTTGAAACACATTTTGGAGTAGACTTGAGGTAGCTTTGGAGCAGATCTTGAAGACCAATTGGAGCAACTTTTTGAAGCATCTTTGGAGCAGTCTTTGGCGTGTTTCTTGGAGGAAGATTGAAGTTCCTTGGATGACATTTTGAAGCAACCTTAGACGAATCCTTTCATGAGCAAACCTTGAAAGCAAATCTTGACTTTGTTGAAGACCTCCTTTGGAAGCAAACTTTGAGACAAGCTAGAGTTAGATCACTTGTGATCTAAGGTATGCACTTCTTAAGTTGAACTATTGATATGAAAAGGGGAAAAACTGAAGTCGTTTGAGTATTATTGTAATTGGGCCATTGTCCTTGGTACAGGAGCCCAAGAAAATCTGATTTTATCTTTTATTCTATAGGCTTGCAGGGTGGTGCTAGGGAAGGAAGTTGTAGCTTCCTTCAGGAAGTTGTTGCCTCCTTCAAGTGGGATCTGCTAAATCTTAGGGTTATAGCCCTTCCAGTCGTAGCTAGTAAACCGAAAGTTGTAGCTCCCTTTGTAATATAAATATATATATATATATCTTGTGATCATTTGATGTGATGTTATTGTTTGATTGTGTCGATACTTAAACTGTTGAAAATTATGAAATATTGATTCACCCCCTCCTAGTATTTCCAATTGTTTGGGCTTTGGAACAAGGCGACATCCATCAAATAGGGTCAAGGCCAGCTTGAGGGCATTTTGTGTTTGTCTAGGCACATCATCAATTAAGCCAATGCCCAAGCTTCCTTAGTCAATGTTTCAACATTTGGAGGTATATCAAGAAGTGTGGAACCGCATGGAATCTGCTCAAGGTCCAATGCTTATGTCTGGAGGGCCGATATTGGGGCTATAAGCTCACATATGTTCTCTGAACAGGGCAAAGCATCCTCTAGAATGCACTGGAAAGGAGTCAAACCATCCCCAAAGGGATGTTTGTTGAATGTGTGAAAACATTTGGACAAAAAGAATTAAAACATCATAGTGGACCATATCTAATGCTAGGGGCACAAGGATACTGCACATAAGACTTACCTTCAAATGTCTAACTAGCTCAAGATTTGGAAACAAATGACCTCACTTATTTTAGGGATGATTAGGTCAACAACCCTATTAGGTGTTTCCGCCCCCCAAAGGAAGTGACATGTTTTAAGTAGACCCATCAATCCATAGGTGTAAGTGATAATGTGGTCATGGAGTGGGAAAGACTTCAAGGAAGATGTCACAACCATGACACTGGCTAATGGAGGTCCAATATTCTGAGTATAATGATATGAGGGAGCGATTGTGGAGGAATGAGTTAACACTTTCCTTGGCCTACTTTTTCCACCCCTTTGGTGCACCTTTCGCTTTAATGATTTATCTTTCTTTGGTGCATAGTTTAGGACACCAAGCTTGCTTTGTGCATTTCCAATACCCTTTCCAATACCCCTTAAAGATGTAGCAATTTCTTGCTCATCGGGTTTGGGATATTCAAGAGTTTCTTTATTTTAGATGAAGCATTAAATTCTTGAGGAACTAGGTGATGACTAATGAGGGGGTAGAGCTCATGCAAGGTTTTTGTGACATGCTAAATAAATCCCAACCATCTTTTGCATTTTACATTTTCTTCCTATTGTGGCTTTATATGCTTTTATTGTTCTTTCAGTGGCATCAACTTGTGGGGCCAAGTTTTTGGGCCCTGAATCAAGGATGTGGATACAGGGTGCCAATCCTAATGACCAATGACAGTTGACCCAGTGAATGGAGACGAATAATAGCCTATAGGGGAGGATGGAAAGTGGTAAACATGGATTGCCATGGACGTGCTATATCAATTAGTGCCCCTCCTAAACCATAGGGATTTAGAGGAGGCCCCACTGGACTAGGGTTAAAGCCTAACCTCTTAGGTGAAGCGTGGGAACAATGATACAATCAGGAGCAGTCAATCATCCAGTTTGCCTTGTGGTTCATATCAATATGCCCTTAACATTAATCAGAGCACGTGATTGCTGAAATGGTTAGACTACCTGTTGATAGATGATCCACCTTCCTTCAAGAAGAATGCTAGATGGGCAAGAGTACTAACCGGAGCAATAGGTGGAGCATTCTGACATAGAGCTATCTGAATACCATTATAGGGCTGCATAAAACTGTTCTTGTTGAGGATATGCTTATCCATCTTGTGTATACCAATGAATTCAAATATGAGAAATCAATCTTACTCTTTGAAAAGGTGTCATGCTTTACAACGATATTACATTGTGTTAGAAGTTATAGTCATTGTCTTGTAAGATGACTGTAAAAAATTGGAAATGTTTCATTAGGCTGTATGTAAAGATAATAAAAGCTCTACAACTTGAACAGTTTTCCACCTTTTTTGAATGCTTATGGAAATTTTTAATGCGTTGTTATATCATAAGGTATGATAAGATATCCCACTGAATTTCTTAGTAATCATCAATTTAACGTTATTAGAAACATTGTAATTATAATCCATGCTTTTGATAACTAGGAGGAGGGATAGAATCTCTTTATATCATACAAAATGATTTAATTGTTCCGAGAACTAACAACATAAAAGTTTAAAACTGCAGCTTGATGGCTACTTGTAGGACTCAGTATGATTTAATAAGAAAACTTCCCTTAACATTTGAATATTTTCCTCAAGTGTTGGCGCATTTATTTACCCACATCTTTCTCATGATTTGAGCCCTTGCTTTAGTCGGTCAGTTTTCTTCCTTAGACCATTCTCTCTGGCACTCATAAATTTTCATCCTGTCCCTAGGTATTATTATTGCAGCATTTGTGGGGTTCTCACATTTTGGTCACTTGTGATTTTATCCTTACGCTGTGAAAAAAGAATGCACTATATAGGAATAAAGTACTTGGAAAATGGCTAGTTTCAAAATGCGGTTCTCTTTTAAAACTATTTATTGCTTCAACCTTCAAAGAATGTTCAGGGGTGTTTTTTATTTGGTTGTCTAGTGGTTTGTCTGCTTCCAGAGTCTTTTGTTGATTATTTGAAGATGGGTTTTCTTTGTTTTTTCAGCAATTATGAAGATTGGACCAGATTTGTATGTTTCTTATGTAAGGTAGCTTTGTGCTTGTATGTATGAATATAGTTGGAAGAGTCTGAATGTTTTGGTTTGTAATTTGAATGCCAAACTTATGTCCATGTGGGTTGCATTTCTACCAAATACAGACTACCCTCTTTATGTGCGTGGTTTTATGGGAATATCTGATGAACATTGTAGTTCACTGGCTCATTCAATTGTGTTGATTATGAGAAGGCTGAGTGTCAGATTTTTGCATATTATAAAAAAATGCTTTGATGTCTCATTTGCAGAGTTTCAAAGTTAATTCCTCTCCTGTTTACATGGAAAGCCCCTTGCAAGCTTGCAAACACTAGTGATAAAATTGGGAAATGTAATGCTCCCGACAAATTAATTGCTCAAAAGACAAAATAGCCTATTGATCCCTATAGGCTACAGTCCTGGTTAAAGGGGAAAACCTCAAAATACCCAATGTATGGGCTAGTTTTGGGGCAGCTGGGCAAAGAAACCCAAAGTTGGGGTTTTGAGTGAACCTCACTCAATCAATTAAGGAGACAAATCCCCTCAAAGAAATCTGTAAATATAAGAGGACTGAATTCCTTTGAATCATCATTTGATCGGATCATTCTTTCTTTGTTCTACTTTGAGCCTGAGGTTATGAGGGTTTTAGGGCCCCTTTTCCCTACTAATTTCGGTGGTGAAAGATTCCACCCTAGTTAGTTCCTTTTCTATTTTCTTTTTCTACTTCTGGCAACAGGTCATTGGAGAAGTCTCTGTTTTGAAGGAAGGACTAACAAATTAAAAATCTGCTCTAAAGGCAACGTCCATCTGAAGCATACTAAACTGAATTTATCCCTGAGGTCAGTGAGTCGCTTGGAGGTCAGATTAAAACGAATTTCTATGGACAGGCAAAGATAACGTCATAATAATTTTCTCTGCAGTTATTCCTGTAGCAGACAAATTATCCTGAGGTCAACGAATCTGGTTATGAACAAACCATAGTGGATTTCTGGTCAGTATTAGTCTGAGGCCATATGAGTTTCTTGTGACAAACAAAATCATTCTTCTCAGGGTAGATGACTGTCCCTAGAGCAAGCGAAGTCCTAATTCAGCAGAAGTCAAGGGTCCTTGTGGTATTGTCTACGTTCTATAATGGTGGTCCGAACATCCTGAAGCAACCTGTGACAGGGGTTCCTATGGTAGTTCAGAGGGTGGCCCCAACATTCCATTGCAAATAGCAAACCCGAGTTTCCTAAGCAATTTATTTATAGGCCTCTGAAGCAAACCCGAGCCACTGAAGCAGTTGCGAATTTTGTAGCAAAGTTGATAGGCTGCTAAAGAGACCAACCATAATTATTGAAGTTATCCGAAACTGTAAATTGGTGCTGACCTGAAATAACTTAGATATTCTAGAGCAGCCATGGATTTGTATAGGGTTTAACAGTTGAGCAAGAATCGAATCTCTGGCTAGGGTATCATAATGTTGTCAAATTAACTCTGGATCATGTTGTGACATTGTGCACTATTTTTGATGAATCGTATGATGTACTGTTGGGTTGAATTCATTGAAATGCTACATTGTTCTGTTAGTCTACTGTATCATTAAGACAATTGGTATTACTTATTATACGATTGCATTGTATTAATTGTGCATTGAAGAAAGAATTTGTTGTTGAAACTCTAGCACGCTATGAAACCCGAGTGCAAAAATTGCCTGGAACACTCAATGGTATCAGAGCAAACATCCTGCCAGCCTGGATGGTGTTTGAAGATGGAGGAGCTAGACAAAATTTTTGGCAAGGGATTTGCAGAGTCTTGGTGGAAGTTAGAAGAACAGCAAACAGAAACTATTAAAAGATTGCAAGAAGGGAGTAGAGTGGCCCTTATAAAATTAGAAGAATTTAACCAAAATGCTGCAACATCTAAGGAGACTGAAGGGGATCCATTCCTTGAAGCTGATGATGAGAACACGCAGCAGAAAACATGTATATGGAAATGGGATGATCTTTGGAAAAAATTAAGCGACACTGATGATAAGTCCAAGCCCACAAAACAAAGTACAAGAGAGACTAAAATAGAGACAAAAGCATGGACATGGCTGTGTCCTCCTCAACATAATGGAAATACCAAAGGCGAAACCATATCTCATGGGGATGGTACTAATAGAAAACAACCAAATATCAGGGAACATAATAGTTGTCTCAGGGAAAGGGACACCCTTTCTGATAACAATGCCATTCAAATTTCAGAGATGTGAAATGCTGAATAAAAGAATGAAGGTATCCTTAGCAGGGAGGAAAGTGAAGACATAAGTACCCCCTTTGATAGCGTGATGACAAGGTTTCACCTTGAACACAACTCAACAACAAAGGTTCGTTCCAATGATTGGTCATGGTTATACAAAAATCAGACAGGTGCCCATAGAAATTTAGTAAAGGAAGGAAAGAAGCACTATGGTGGTCTTCAAAACATCTGCTACAGAGCAATTAGTAGATACAAACGCTGAATGTGGAAAAGATACAAGACAACAAGTATGGATTGGTCAATATCACTGCATAAGCGGGGATTTAGTGGAAGAAGAAAGGATTGAAGATCAGGATGCTATCATTTCTCTATGGCAGCAAGAGAAGGAGCAAAAGCCCGAATCTCTTTCCCTAAGGGTTTCCTTTTATAGTTATAAAGGCTGTGAAAATACTTTTATAGATGCTTTGAGAAAGCATTCACAAGTACATGAGGAGGGACTACATGTTTGTCATTATAAAGGTTGCGGCAGGAAATTTCTAGATAACGGCAAGTTGAAGAGACATTTTCTCATCCATATAGGAGAAAAACATTTTTCATATTCACATGAAGTTTGTGGTAAGGCATTTTCTCTGGATTTTAACTTGCATGCACATATGCGAACACTTACGCCAAAGAACTATCATATTTGTCCATTTGAAGAACGTGGAAAAATATATGCAGGTGAATACAAGTTAAAAGCCCACATTGAGTCCACACATGAGAGGAATTTGGCCAATGCGGTGAAGTTTCCCCCTTAGACAAACAAGTTCGTAAACTTCTTCACGATGTCAAACGTTTTGATCCTCGAACCCCATTGCCTTTTTCTATTTTTTGGAAGTGATGATGCAATGGTTTGAGTATGGGATCTTGTACCTAAGAAGTGCATTTATGTGTTGGAAAAACATTTTTCTACAGTGACGAGTTTGGCAATCTTTGGAAATGGTTGGAATTCGCTCAGTGCTGTTAGAGATAAGGTTGTAATATATGGGACTTGTGTGATATCACTATTGGGAAACGATATTGACATATGAACCACTAGAAGTTGTTTGTGTTCACCCAAGTGGTTCTAGGCTAGTGTTTGTTATGAACCAAAGCTGGGCACTGCTTGAAAATCAAAAGAAAAATGATGTGGCTCTAGTGTATTTTTTTATAGTAGGGGAATGTGGCATTTTTCATATATGATATTCAGAAGGTGCTCTATGCTTATATGAATAGATGTCCTTGGATGTAATAATTAGCCCTGACAAAGATGAGTTGAAGGGAGGCTTTATATCTCAAGGTTGCTTGGGAGCGGGCGCAGGGAGTGACATTTTCAAAAGCTCCGGGGTCGGGAGCGAATCGGGAGCAAATTTTTATATAATATATATTTTTATATATTTTGATGCATATATGTCAACAAAAGCATGTAGAATGATGAATTAGATATAAAAAGCATAAAAACATGGATTGAATCATATAACATCAATCATCTAAAAGTTATAATCTTCATCAACCACGTTACAAGTGGGTAACATACAACATATCGAGTCTCATGATTCATCAATCTTAAAGTTTCAAGCTTTCCAAATTCAATATATAACATTTATCATCATTGATCACTAAAGTTGTACTTATAATCATTACCATTACCATTACCAAGTAACCAAACTATATCAAACAATATCTAACATGAAATGAAATGTTTCAACTTTCAACTTTCACGAAGCATCATATTCATAATTCATTACCAATGAGTTATCATAATTGCCAACTTAAGTTCAAATTTAAGTTGTCATATATTATTTACAAAAAATATCATAATAAATATGAAAGAGTCAACAATTATAAAAACTACTAGAAACTAGAGAAGACAAGTAAATCTATTATCTACTGCTTCCTTTGGCTCTTTCTGCCACGAGAAATGTCTAATTTTTGAGAAGCTCGTAGTGGTCTATTGGGAATCTCCTCCTGCATAGTCAGATGATCATGTCCAAAACCAAACCAAAAGACACATGACCTCCACATGAGGATGTAGATGAAGGTGGTGGCAACAAAGCTTGTGGAACTTGAACATTGCTACTGGATGATGGGGGTGGCATGGTTGTTGCTGTTGCTTGATCATCGTCTTTCAAAAGTTATTTTTCCAATTCTTGCAGATGTAACGCTCCATCCTCCAAATTATCTTCCTCTAGGTTGTTGTCCCAAGTGATAAATGATGTATCATCACGAGCCTAGTCACAATAATGTGTCAACAACCTCAAGTTGTAGTGCACAAAAACCAATATTTCTGCCTTGTTTTCATTGAGGTTGTTTCTTCTCACATTATGGTTGAACCTATAGGTGCTCCAACACCTCTCTGCGGAAGAAGTATTTGCAACCTGTGGAAGCACTTTTTTTTTGCCATTTTTGCCAATAGTCCTTTGTGCCATATGTGTCCCACCATGTGACAACATCAAAATTGTCCCTATCTTCCATTGCATGCAAAGAACTGAACACTCCAGTGCTAGTGAACTATTTGCCTAATTCAAGATGCAATCTAGCACACTCCTCCCCGTTTGGGACCAACTTGTCTAATGTTGTCATAGACCCATTTTGTACCTTTGGATTTGTATGGGGTTGGTCCTAACCCCACCCCCAGGTGCAAGTTTTCCCAACAAAGATGGAGAGTAGTATTTTGGCATAAGGACATACGCCAAGGCATGTAGTGGAACATTAAGTTTATCCCACTGTGCATACACAAAATTGTGAATAATATCATACAAGTTGGGATCTTTTTGCCGAACAATATCTTTTATTTGCCCCAACATGTTATCCAACTGTTCGTACACATCCCCAATCACTAGTGCATATCTACCTGTAAAAGGAATTGTGTTATAAATGGGCTTGATCTGTTGCAAAACATCCCTCACACGTTCCCAAAACTGATCATCAAGAGCGGTCTCCTCCACCTCTTGGAAACCTTCCCTATCAGGTGCAGTTGGAGCCTTGTCCTTTAATACTTGCCAGTGTTGACTTGATACCATGCTAGCCAATGACTCTCTTACCTTCAAAATGCGCTTGAAGGTGAGGTACTAGCTAGCAAATTTATTCTTTGCAATCTTCAACAGTTTCGTCCTTGAGTGACTGTGGAAAATCCCATGGGTATTGCTATGATTGGTAATAAATTTATCACTCTCTTGCCTCTCTTGTACAAATCACCAATCCATCTGTATTGACATTGTTTGTTCTTAATAATATGATGCATCAAAAGGTTCATTGTGTGAACCAAACACCCATACCAAAATATGTTGGGGTATCAATGATTGCTCCCATTGCCTTACAATTAGAAGCATTATCAGTGATGACTTGGATGACATTGTATGACCCAATACTTTCAATTATTTGAAGTAATAGTTTTGTAATGTTGATGGCAGCCTTGAACTTTTTTGAGTAATAATATGCTGAAAGGAAGATTGCACCACTAGTAGACACACCAAGAACACTTATGAATGACTTTCCTTTTACATTTGTCCAACCATCAGATACAACGGATACCCCATGTCATTCTAATAATTTGTCACTTTATCCAAAGCATGTGTTATTTTGGCTTTTTCATGATCTAGTCCCACGGTTTTAGCCTTGTCATACCTAGGGCTCTTGTATCCTTTACGGACATCATTGATGGCACCAACCATTTCATGCAAATAAGGTGAGTGAAGAACATTGAATGGTATCCCACATGCATAAAGAAATTCATCATCCCTACACCCTTGATCAAGGGAATCTGATATGGTTCTACGCCTTAAAGGGATGTTTGTGCTTGTGCCTCCATATCCACTGCCATGGGTGGATGCTTATGGAATTCTTAGTCTATGTGATTGTGGGCTAGTGGTGTCATGTTCAAAGTCACCCTTTGATCTTTTAGATTTGTATTGGGATTCCTTCTCTTCCCTTGTGTATTTGGCTCTTTGTTGTTGTGACACACTTCCACAAGTTTTGATTCCTATTTGTTTATTTCCATCCCATGCCATTTTCACATAGAGATGCTTTCTGGCACGGGTGTATGAACCTAAGCGTTTTTGCAATGGAGGCATGTAAATTTAATGGTTCCAATCCCTTTCCCTCCTGAAAGCCTAGTAACATATTTCCACAATGGGGTTTGGTCTACTTTGTTTTTTTGCCCTCATCATCTCCACTCTCATTATCCTCCTCCTCCTCTTCATCTTGGTACTCCTCTCCAGGGTTTGCAAATCCACCACTACCTACTTATTCATCCTCTTCATTACTCCTTCTGCTCCCCAACACCATCATAACAAAAGAAGGAACCAACATCAAGAGAATGCCAAGCCATATAGCCATGATGTATGAAGTTTTGAACGTTGGTGGATTTATAGTTTCTTGCCTACAATAAAATGGAGAAATGGGAATGGGAAAGAGAGAAGCTAACATCTTTCATTTAACAATGAACATATAAAAAATGCAAATGCTAGATTAGAGTCTAGGCCCTACCTCTTTGGCTTTCCAATGGTGCCTTCAATCCCAAGCTCCAATCTCCCTTGCAAACTCTTCAAGCTCCCAAGAAACCCTCTCAATTTTCCTCCTCAACCTTCGAAAAGCCCTCTCTTGCTCTCTCAAGATGCAAATGGTGCCTTGTGGGAGGAGAGGAGGCCTTTTAATTTTTTTTTGGCCCCTTTCCTCCCACCAAAAATTCAGTCACACGACAGGGAGCGACTTTTTTTAAGTCGGGAGCAGCCAAGAGCGATCACTCCCGAAAAACCAGGGAGCACAATTTTTGTTAGGAAGTGCGCTCTAGATCTGCTCCCAAGCGGAGTGCGCTTTGAGAGCAGATTTGTGGGGGGGGGGGGGGTGCGGGTACTCCCTTATAGCCTTGTTGTATCTGCTGTCCTACCACCCCTTGCTCAAGGAGTGCTGTGTGTTACTGCTAATCAACATTTCCTCTTTTACAATCTGGATTAGAGCGATGAAAGAAAATGTGATTTAGAGGTCAGCGTCTTATAGATAGATAGTGGATTTAGAGGTCAGCGTCTTACAATGATGAGATAGTGGATTTGAAATTTCTTGGGGATGAGGAGAAGTTTCTTGCAGTTGCAACAAATCTAAAGCAGGTGTGCATGTATGACCTTTCATCCATGACGTGTATATGAGTTGCTAGGACACAGACATAGTTCTTTGTCTAGATATTGTTTTTTTTGGACATATTCTATTAGCTTCTGGGTCCAAAGATCACATAGTAAGAATTTGGGATACATAGATGTGGCAGCAAGGCACATGGTTGCTGTAGGAGCTGTTGCCTTCTCAAAGAAAGGTAAGAACTTTGTGAGTGGGAGCAGTGATCGCACAATCAAAGTATGGAGTTTTGCTAGCATACTAGATTTGGTTGGTGTTAGTAAGTCAATCAAGCTCTCATCACAGGCTGCAGTCTCAACTCATGATAAGGACATCAATTTTGTGGCTGTTGCTCCAAATGATTGTCTTCTTTGTACTGGTTCTCAGGATCGAACAACTCATATATGGAGATTACCAGATTTGGTAACAGGACTACTGCTAAGAGGCCACAAAAGAGGAGTTTGGTTTGTGGAAATTTCACTTGTAGATGAATGTGGGATGACAACATTTAGTGACAAGACAATCAAAATATGGGCATTATTGGATGGCTCTTGCTTGAAGACATTTGAAGGTCATACTGCAAGTGTACTGCGAGTTTCCTTCCTCACTCATAGGACACAATTTGTTTTGAGGAGTTTGGTTTGTGGAAATTTCACTTATAGATGAATGTGGGATGACAACATCTAGTGACAAGACAATCAAAATATGGGCATTATTGGATGTCTCTTGCTTGAAGACATTTGAAGGTCATACTGCAAGTGTACTGCGAGCTTCCTTCCTCACTCATAGGACACAATTTGTTCTTCTGGTGCAGATGACTTGTTCAAACTATGGACAATCAAGTCCAATGAATGTATTGTAACACTTGATAAGCACGGGGACAAGATCTGGGCAATGGCTGTGGGCAAGAAAATAGAGATGCTGACAACAGGTGGCAGTGATTCTCTTGTGAATTTGTGGCATGATTGCACTGCTACAGATGAGGGGGAGGCTCTTCTTAAAGGGGAGGAAGCGACATTGAAAGATGAGGAATTACTAAATGGTCTTGTAGATACCGACTATGTGAAAGCAATTTTTACAGCAGGTGGGAATGAAATTAAAAAATGGCCTGTTCGGCTGTGGCGATTTTCCTTTGATAGTATCTCAACAAGTGGCGGTGGTAGTGCACTTCAGCAGCAGGAAATCAATATAATCCAAGATTGGCCTTTGACTTCTCCAAATCCATCATCTTCTCCTTACAGGTCCACATTCAAAGTTATGTAGTTTCATTAAAGGCAGCCTCAGGGAAGTGAACACAAGAAAGCAGACTATGCCTAGAAATTAATAAGACATCTCAAAGATTTCTTTTCAGTGGGTCCATTACATTGGTCTAATGGATTTGTCATTGCTTGAGGACAAACAATGTCAGGAAGGGGGGACTGTAATGTTCCAAGAAATTAATTGCTCAAAAGACAAAGTAGCCTATCGATTCCCGTAGATTTTAGTCCTGGATAAATGGAAAACCCCAAAATACCCAATGTCTAGGCAAGTTTTGGGGCAGCTGGTCAAAGAAACCCAAAGTTGGGGTTTTGAGTGAACCTCACTCAATCAATTAAGGAGAAAAACCAGCGTAAAAGCACGATTTTATCGCAATTTATTGAAAAAATCGCGCGTTTTTCAGCTCGCCGATTTTATCGCGATTTTTATCCGAAAAAATTGCGTATATTTTTTTTGCCGATTTTTTTTGAAAAAATCATGATTTTTATGCAAAAAATCGTGGCTAGTCCCGGCAACGCGATTTATAATGAAAATTTTGGTCTTTTTGGGTCATTTGGACAGTGGACGTGCGCGGAAGGAGGAGAAGTGTTGGAGAGAGCAGCCGGAGAGGGTTTGTGACCGAATCCAAGTGCTTAGAGGACAAATTCAAGAGGAGACCACCGATTTCTCCATAGAAACGGTATGTAGATTAATTTTTTTTTGTTTTCATTGTTTAAAAACATTGTTTTTCTATGTTTTTCATTGTTTTTGGTTGGGAAACTTCATATGGGCACCATTTTTCTTTTGTTTTCATTGTTTTTAAAGAATTTTTTATATTTCTTCATTGATTTGGGATGGGTAACTTGGTATGACTATGGGAACCAATTTTTTTTTTTTGTTTTCATTTTTTTTAACATTGTTTATGTTTTTTGATTTTCATTGTTTTTGGCATTTGCCATTTGGTTGGTAACTTGGGTTTGGAACTTTGGATTCTGGAAATTTGTAACTTGTAATTTTGTAAATGGCAAATGCTAAATTGTAATCCTAAATTCATATTTCCTAATCCTTATTTTCCCATAGGTTTGCAACTTCAAAGTTCAAAAACAAACATGCCAAGGAAATTGGATCCTTTCTGGGAATATGCTGTGCCTCATGCTCCGAATGATAGACAAAACTTGAGTTGCAAGTTGTGTGGAAAGGAGATGCGCAGGGGGGTGTACAGGTTGAAGTATCACCTTGCACAAATCCCTGGACATGATGTGGGGCCTTGTACAAATACAAATGCTGAACTTATCCAAAGAGCCATGAGAGCATTGGGAGAATTAGAGCAGACTAGAGAGGCCAAAGAATAACTCAAAAGGCAACTAAAAAGGTCAGCTAAAGGAAGTGGGCCAAGTGGCGCTGGTTCTACTGCAGCATCAACCAATCCGGTAGCTGCATCATCATTTTTTGTTCCTCGAACCACACCTGGTTCACAGCCTATCGGTTCAATGCTAAAAAGAACCGAGAAAGAAGAAGCTGACAACTTGCTGGCAAAATTTCTCCTCTGGAGTGATATTCCTTTCAGCATTGTAAGGAATAATCCATTTTTTCAACCTGCTGTTGATGTTATTGCCAGTGTTGGCCTGGGGTACAAAATCCCTTCTTATCATGATTTCAAAGGCCGGATTCTTCAAAATCAAAAGTGCGACTGCACCCAAAGATTGGAGGATTTTAGGGCATCACGGGCAAAAACAGGATGCACTATTATGTCAGATGGTTGGACTGACCAAAAGGGGAGAACCCTTATAAACTTCTTGGTTAGTTGTCCCAAGGAGACTATGTTTATCAAATTTGTTGATGCATCTGCACAAATCAAAGATGCAAGAACTTTATGTGATTTGTTAGATTTGTTTATTTTTGAGGTGGGTGAACAAAATGTTGTCCAAGTCATAACGGACAATGCTGCAAATTATGTTGCTGCTGGCAAGATGCTTATGGACAGGCATCCTACTTTATTTTGGACACCTTGTGCTGCACACTATATTGATTTGATGTTGGAGGACATAGGGAAAATTCCCTTTGTCAAAGATATTGTTGATTGATCCAAAAGCATTACAAAATTTATATATAACCATACATTTGTGCTTAGCTTGATGAGAAGATTCACCAACAACAAAGAGTTGGTGCGCCCCTCCAATTTCATATCTCTTCAATTCCTCTTGAATTCTATGTGGGATGTGAAGAGTGTTTCTTTCAGAGGAGTGGCGTGCTTTGCCAATGAGCCACAAACCAGAGGGAGAGGCCGTATGCAGACTGGTTTCATACCAGGAAGACTTTTGGGCAGGAGTGCAGGAGGTGTGTGCCGTTACTGAACCTCTGGTAAAGGTTCTTCGGTTGGTTGATGGTGAGAAGCTCGCAATGGGCTATTTGTATGAAGCCATGGACAGGGCCAAAGAAGCCATTCGAGCCTACTATGATGATAAGGGAGATGATGGGTTTCAGAAACAACTCCTCCTATGGGGAGTGATTGATGAGCGATGGAACAACACACTCCATCGTCCCATTCATGCCGCTGGGCTTTTCCTGAACCTTGCATTTTCTTATGCATGTGGGTTTGATTTTGATGCTGAGATCATGGATGGATTCTTATCCTGTGTCCAGAAGATAGTGTGATCTCCAGAACAATGTATAGAGATCTCTAAACAAATTGAGACATATAGGATGGCAGGTGGCACATTTGGCTTTGAGATGGCTGTCAATGATAGGATGATTAAAATGCTAGGTATTTTTTAGTTTGTAACTTTGTTTCAAATTTCATTGTCTCTTCAAATTCCATTTTTTTCTTATGTTTATTTAAAATTTTATTTGTAATTTTGTTGTAGATGCATGGTGGAAAATGTATGGTAGCAGGGTACCCCTTCTGCAAAAGATTGCCATTCGCATCCTCAGCGAAACATGTAGCTCCTCAGGATGTGAGCGCAACTGGAGTGTATTTGAAAAAATACACAACAAGAAGCGCAACAGGTTAACACT
>APFE030975651.1:53655-66513 GCA_000404065.3 Pinus taeda | reverse complement strand
GGTTTAGATATTAAAAAAATTGGAAAAAAATGAAAAAAATGAATATTTTTGTACCAAACGATTTTTTCCCGATTTTTTCTGATTTTTTCCCGATTTTTCCGATTTTTTCCGATTCGTTCCCCGCGCCGATTTATTCCCGATCGCGCTTTTAACAACATTGAGAAAAACCCCCTAAAAGAAATCTATAAATACAAGAGGATTGAATTTATTTGGATCATCATTGGATTGGATCATTTTGTCTTTGTTCTGCTTTGAGCCTGAGGCTCTGAGGGTTTTAAGACCCCTTTTCCCTAATTTTGGTGGTGAAGGATTCCAACCTAGTTAGTTCCTTTTCTATTTTTTTTCTACTTGTTCTGGCACAGGTAATTGGAGAAGTCGTTGTTCTGAAGGAAGGAATAACAAATCAAAAATATGCTCTAAAGGCAACGTCCATCTGAAGCATACTAAACTGAATTTATCCCTCAGGGCAGCGAGTCTGTTTGAGATCAGATTAAAGCGAATTTCTATGGACAGGCAAGGATAAGGTCATACAAATTCTCTCTGCAATTATTCCTGTAGCAGATGAATTGTCCAGAGGTCAATGAATCTGGTTGTGAACAAACCATAGCGGATTTCTGGTCAGGCCTAGTCTGAGGACATACGAGCTGCTTGTGACAAATATAATCATTCTTCCTAGGGTAGACGAATGTCCTGAGAGAAAGTGAAGTCCTAGGTCAGGAAAAGTTGAGGGTCATTGGGGTATTATCTACTTTCTGTAATGGTCTGAACATCCTGAAGCAACCTGTGACAGGGGTTCCTGTAGTAGTTTGGAGGGTGGGCCCCAACATTCTGTCGCAAACAGCAGACCGGAGTTTCCAAAGCAATTAATTTATAGATCTCTGAAGCAGACCCGAGCCACTGAAGCAGCTGCAAATCCTGTATAAATAGGCTCCTAAGGAGACCAGCCCATAATCATTGGAGTGATCCGAGACTGTAAATTGATGCGGACTCTAGATAACTTGGATATTCTTGAGTAGGCAGGGATTCATCTAGGGTTAAGAGTTGGATCTCTGGCTATGGTATCATAATGTTGTCAATTCAACTCTGGATCATGTTGCGAAATTGTGCACTCTTGTTGTTGAATCATATGCTGTACTGTTGGGTTGAAATCATTGAAATGCTACATTGCTTTGTTAGTCTATTCTATCAATAAGACAGTTGGTACTGCTTATTATATCGATTGCATTGTTTTAATTGTGTATTGAAGAAAGAATTTGTTGTTGAATCGCTAGCACACTACGGAACCCTAGTGCAACAACTGACCTAGAATACTACAGGAAACACATGTATCTCTATAGTATGGGCTTGCGTAAACTAGAGCTGGAAATAATGCTGTCTGTGTTCTGCCTGAAAATAGCTAGTTTTATGATGCATTCTGACAATTATACAAATGTTGAAAGCCATGGTATCTGAATACAAGAAGAATGTAGTTACAACATATTGGGTGTACATGCAACTCATTCATTTTAGTGTTGCCATTTTGAGTAGGATGGAAGCTTCAGCATGTTGCGGTCTGAAGATTATAACCTCTCTATCCTGACTCTGTACTGGGTTTCCTCTCTGAAATGTATTTTGATTGCTCACTTTGTGTTAACAAATTTCATTATTTCTTGAAGATCACAAGTTCATCAGGTTATAAAACTAAGCTCTTGTATAAGGCTGAGTGTCCTACGCTTGTGATCAAATTGGGAAACACATTTATCTGTGTGGTATGGGCTTAGGTGCACTAGAGCTGGAAATAATGTTTTGTCTGTTTTCTACCTGAAAATAGCTAGCTTTATGATGCATATTATAAAAAATTGCTTTGATCTCTCATTTGCAGAGTTTCAAAGTTAATTCCTCTCCTGTTGACATGGAAAGCCCCTTGCAAGCTTGCAAACGTTTGTGATAAAATTGGGAAACACATGTATGTCTATAGTATGGGCTTAGGTAAACTAGAGCAGGAAATAATGCTGTCTGTTTTCTGCCTGAAAATAGCTAGCTTTATGATGCATTCTGACAGTTATGAAAATGTTGAAAGCCATGGTATCTGAATACAAGAAGAATGTAGTTACAACATATTGGGTGTACATGGAACTCATTCATGTTAGTGTTGCATTTTGAGTAGGATGGAAGCTTCAGTATGTTGCAATCTGAAGATTATAATCACTCTATGATGACTCTGTAGTATGTACTGGGTTTCGTCACTGAAATGTCTTTTGATTGCTCACCTTGTGTCAATAAATTTCATTATTTCCTCAAGATCACAAATTCATCAAAAGGTTATAAAACTATGCTCTTCTATTTGATGTATGATTAGGTCTCTCCCTCTCTGCTAAGAAATGAATGTTCTTAAAAAGTTCTAATTAATCCAATCAGATTTGGTGTTTCTCAGCCTATCTTCAACACCATTAATAAATTGTACATCATTGACTTGTTATTGCTTACCCATCAATTTCTGCAAAGGGATGGTTTAATCAACTCAAAATATGCTATTCCACTAGGAAATGGGAATACCGGTAACAACTTACAGAAGACCTGTGGGCACCTGGTATCTCCTACTAAACTTTGAAGCAATTATTTGTGAATCAAGTAGTTGGATGAAATCCTTCTAGTGTATGGCCAAGGTTATGGAAGTCTAGTATGAGTTATAGAATGCTAGTTTTTGTCCTCTATCGTACCCGATATCAGGGATGCACTATTGGTGTGCAAGATGGAATGCCTGTTCATGATTTTAAAACTCTTTTTGGAGTTGAATTCTAAACTCACACTGATATCAAAGTTTTGATCTTGGATGCAAGAATGTGGTCAAATGGTGAAGTGTTTGAAAGTGTCGAGTAAACTTTATGATAGCAGGGAAGGAAAGATGAATCCCTCATCTTTCTCCCCTGTTCCTGTTCAAAAGTGATTTGGAGGTGAAGTGGAAGCTTGTTTCACAGCGATGGAAATGGAAATGTTGAAGTTTGGTCTGCTTTGCAGGATCCATTTAGTGTTTAATGTGCATTGAAGGAAGGAGAGGTCACAGAGGAAGAAGATAAGCTAAGAAGCTAGGTGCAACTAGTATTTAAGCATCCTCCAGGAAGAATGAAAACATTCTCTACTCCCTATTGAAAATAAGCTTTCTCTAGGAAAAGCCAAGGCCAAATAGGTAGAGAAAAAGTATATCCTGTTTCAATTTTGGGGATGGTTTTGTCGACTTGAATGTCATATGTTGTTTCATGCAAGCAATCAAGATGCATCTATTTATGCTACACGAGCATGAAACCTTGTGTATTCTGACCATGAAGGAAGAGAGATGATCTACCTTCATTTCCCAACATGGAGTGTTTTTTGACACCATCTTGGAAGAGGAATTGATGAAATTTGTGATCTACAAAGTACAAAATCAGATTTTTGAACTTGTAGCATAGCTGTTCATAAAGTTTGGTAGTTCTTCGTGTGAGAATAACAAATTCTAATACATGGCATGCTTTGAGTAACTAATATGATCAAAGATGTGAAATGTTTTTAGAGTAACTAAAATGTGTGCTTGAAGATGGTTAAACTGTTTGCACTTAAACTAGAGGGTATGCTTTTCAGTCTTATAGTTGGTATGTCTGGAGAAATATTTAAGGTGGATTTTATTAACCTTCCTAGCCATGAGCTACAAGGTCATCCCCTTCTTATTGAATGGCCTTGGTTGACATTTAATTGGCATGATCAAGGAAATTGGTCATAACTAGTGGTGGATATGGAGTTCTATTTGTATGCTCATGCAAAATTATTTGTGATAGGTTTTGGCTTTTTTGGTTGTTACTTTTCAAGAAGAAAAATTTACATGTGTGTAATATTCATGCATGTTACCGATCAAATCAGTAGTGTTGCAAAGATCTTGACAACCCTGCTAAATGGGCACACACAAGGTAGGGGACCCATTGTCACCTCAATCAAAGCCTCCACTTGTTGTCGCTGTTGAAATACCCTCCAAAATTTTGTCTACATTCAAATTTTGGAGCCTCCATATGATCATGTTATCTTTCGTTTCAAGCCATTGATGTCACGCTTGTTCATTTTGTCGAAGTGTTCAAGCCTTCCTTTAGGAATCTTAAGTGTTGAACTACTTGCTTTCACATGCCTAACTCTTGATGCTTTCATAAGCCACACTTTTTCCAAGCAGGCCTTGCACACTTCTTGGAGACAGTGGAGCGCACTTCTTGCCATCAGGCATTATGCACTCCTCGTTGACAATTAGTGTGCACTTCTTGGAAGCAGGATAACACATCTCTTGTTGAGAGACAATTATTGTGCAGTCCCTAGAGATAGTCATCGCACAATTCCTGGAGTCGGTGATTGCGCACTCCTTGTTGACAGTCACTGTGTATTCCTTGTGGATAGCGAGAGCACACTTCTTCAAGTTAGCACTGTCACACTTCTAGAAACAATCAATAGTCCAAAGCTAATTTTCACATTCATCATTTGCTTTGGAGCTCTGTGCATTCTTTGAGCATAAGAAGCAATTTGGGTTGCAAGTGTGCCATTCTTCAGGTAAGTTTCTCAACTATCGTTTTTGCTTGGTTTCTCAACTATCGTTTTTGCTTGCTTTTGCTTTCACATGGGCCCCTTTCTCTTGCTTTCATTCTTGCATGTGTTGCTTTTGTTTTCTTTTGCTGCTTTTGCTCTTGCATGTGTCACTTTCGCTTGTTGTCTCATATCTTGTTAAGAGCACCTTGGCACACCTTCTAGAGGCGGATCCAATGCACTCTCTTGCACTAGTTGATGCTATCTATCATAAGAACATGTGTTGGGCACTCTCCCACGACATAACACACCTTTTGATTACAATCGACACTTGTGTTGCATAGACTTGCGTTCTAACTATTGCACTTGGAAATAGGTATTATTTTATTGTTGCTTCAATGAATATATGTTTGTTTTGGGTACTGTGCATATTCTTCTCATGTGGTTGATCATGTATGTGTGTGCGATCATGTTTAGAACCTGTTTGCATGCCCTTTCTCTCTTGTTGCACTGATCTCACAGTTAGTCAATTTTTGTGATTCTTCTTTGTCCTCACATCATGTGCAAGTTATGAGCACATCTAACTTTCAACCAAATGATGAGTGCATTGTGCACTTCCAATCCTCAGTGGTGGGACTCGTCTCCTAAAATTGCTCCCATCTTGAGGACAACTCCGTTCACATTGCGCATTGTGCATGTTCAAAGCACAATCACTCCACCCTTGTTGCTTTCACTTGCCCATTGCACAAAGCCTTGATCAACCTTGACTTGTGTTGCGCATTGCACGCTCCTAGTGGACAATAAGGTCTCCTTTAGCTCCTTGTAGTGGCAACCTACGCAATACCAAGAGACTCCTCTATCACTGCGCACTATGCATCCTCAGTGAGGAAGCCAGTCACCCTTGTCCCCTGGACTTGCCCTTTGCTTAAAGCCTTGATGAGCCTTGCCTTCATTGCGCATTACACAATCCCACTGGATAGCAGGCCATCCCTTAGCCCTTGCAGTGGCAACTTGTGCAATAGCTAAGGCCTCTCTCTTAGTGATTGCACACTGCCCCATCACACTCAACATCTCACATGAGTAAACAAGGTAGACTCGGTGATTTAGGGACTAATATTGTCTTGCCATGAGTGAACTTCATTTGTAGGTGCTATCATCTCAACATGGCAAGGTGATGCTCAAGGAGGTCATCAAAGAGAGGTTGCAAGAAGTCTTTGGTGGAGTTATGGAGATGAGACACAAAAAAACCATCATACAAAGAGATAAAGGAACTCTGAATTATGACAGATAGATGGAAACCAAGGTGACTTGGAAGGCTCTAATACCCTAACCAAATCCTTTGGAGGGTGAAGATGAAGTACAAGTCAGATCTATCTTGAAGAATTGAAGACATCACAACAAAGAGAAGAACTTGGCATTGACGCATTACAATGAAGTCTCATGTCATAGTTGCCAAATTGCAACTTCTCAAATGTGAACATAAGAGTCTATTTTTTCCCATGTATTTTTGCCACATTATTGGTGGAATGTAATTTTGTAATTTCGAAATTTGGAAAGTGTAAATTATGTGGAAGCCCAAGGGTCACACATGGAATGTGAAGAGTCACTAGTAATTCCAAGAGTCATGTAGGAGCTCAAAAGTCATATAGGAGCTCAAGAGTCATGAGGGAGGTCAAGAATCACATGGGAGGTGAATGATCACCTAATTTGCTATAAATAAACCCTCATAGTTCAACCAAAGGATTTTTTTCTCCTTGGCTTCTTTATCTTGGCATAGGAGAGAAGATCATTCTTTGGAGGAGCAAGTAATGGCTTAATGTTCCACTATTGGTGCTAGTGTTGCATCATTGTAATGTTGTATTTTGGTATTTTCACTTAATATTTGAACCTCTCAGAGTTGGCGCACTTTCGTGCATGTATCATGGATGTTGTAAAGACTATTCTTTTAATGCTTATGATATATGTTTGTGCCCATATGTGCCAAAGAAAATGAACTATTTCGTTGGCTTTGGTATACATCTTGTTGAATGTGCGTTCTTGCTTTCATGATTGTTGTTACTTTGTGAACTATTTCACAGATTAATTAACGATTCTTTCCATGCTTGTGTCTTTATTAAGATAATACTATTACTTTTCTTCTAAAGGTTCAGTCTTTCTTTTCCCTTGTGTGAAAGTAGTTTATATACATTGCAATTGGTATTTCACAAAGCTAACTTGCTTATCTCGAAAATTATGTGTATGGTCTCTTATGTTGATAATTGCAGCCAATGCAAATCTCTAAGAATAAATGGCAGTCGTGCCTTTATTCCCTATGGGGCTCCTATCGCATATGGTGTGAGGTATAATTGGGAATTCGTATTGGGGAGACCCCCTACTGTTGTCGACAACCAACACCATCAACATATTTGAAGGAGGACCATATGACAAGTTGAATCCGTTTGTTTGTTTTGAATCTTTCATCTTGAATGGCTCATTCTCAAATCATAATCCCGTGATGCTTTTCTAATAGAGCGAATTTTACAATCCACGTGGAATTAATTTATAACTTATCTCAATTGAAGTTTGACAACGAGGGCAGAACATCCATACTTGAACATACACTCTAGTCTCTTAAGTTTTGTGATTTTTATGAAGTGAATTGTGAAGATGTTGCTTGTAAATTATTGACCCTCACACTTGAAGGCTGAGTTAAGCAATGGCGTCACACTTTACCAAACTGCTTCTATTCATTTATTTAGACAACTATTCAAGGAGCTTCATCAAGCCTTTGATAAGTATGATAATCAAGATGTTTATAAAAGGATTAATCGATTTAGAATGAAATTTGATGAACCATTGGAGGATTTTGTTGATAGATTTCTTCACCTTTGCTATGAATTTTTCGAAGATGTGGATTGGGATTTCATGGGTGAAAAGTTTCAACATATGGTTTGAATGTCTTTGAAACAATTTGAATTTGATTTCCCTATTGATTTGGGTCTTCCAAATTTTCTCAATCATGAGGCACCTCAACCCTCAGAGGAGGAATCTACTCCCTCCTTTGTCCCTTGTACTCCTCCTTTTTCATTACCAAACAAAGTGGTATCTCATGCTGGTGTTAGAGTTGGGAAATTTGAAACTCGAATTGCTGATCTGCCTCTTCCACCATTTGTTTTCAATGATCAAGATCTTGTTGAATTGAGGCTTCTGTGATCCATATCAATTCTATGAGAGATTTTTCGGCGTAAATCACATGAAATTTCATTTGTCGATGTGTTTCGAACCCACCAGTGTGGTTCATCGTCAAGACAAGTTGAAGAATTAGATCCAGTATGCATGTTAAATACTCAGAGCAGAACATCCAACGGCTATAATCTAATGACTAACTTTGACTGGGAAACAACTAGTTAGACAGGACCCAGGGTATAACCATATAAATTAAAAAAGGACAATTAAAGGGACCTATGAATTTACATAAAAGTTTTAATAATTTAATAATTAATTTAATTTTTATTAAATTAAATGATTATTAATTAAATGATTATCCATAGAGCCTAGGGTGAAGACTGATGCCTTGATTCCTCGAGATGACATTGATATGCATAATCTAAATATCGAATCTGATGTGATCGAAAGTATTGTTTCTTCAAGGGATACCTGTCATCCTCTATCATTTACACCTCATGAGCCTCTGTACCTCGATTCATCTAATCAATCCACTCCACTAGCAATTGCTCTACATACTCTTGATTCTTAATTTGTCGGTTCAAACGGCGATCATGTACAAGGTGGTCACATCTCACAAGTAAAGGAGTAAAAGGATGGAGACATATTCTATCTCTCCTCTTTTCAAATTCCTCTATGTCAAGATGATGCTTCACATTCCTCGCTAATCAAGAATTTTGTGATCTCGACAATCATTTAAATGAAGCTAAAGCTCTTAATCAGAATATGGCCTTGGAAAACCATCACCTTGACGATAATGTTTTCATTACTACACATGGTGATGAATGGCCAGGTACATCTTTTGACCTCTTGCTTTCTGAAGAAGATTTGAATTTGCACGACCTAGATTGGGAATCTAATTCGTTCATAAAATAATTTGTCATTGGAGTTTCTTCTTCAACCCACTATCCCTTGTGTCTTAATGCATGCAATGAGTTGATTGATGATGAAAATGTCCCTTATTTTTCAAATTTGCCATCTAATGAGCTTGATTTTAGGTTGACACAAGGCGGTAAGGTCGCACATGATGAAGAAAACACTGAAATTATTGACCATCCATTCTATGCCTTGTAATCTCTAGTTTTGCATGGGGTTGATCCTTTAATTCAGGTTGTTCACGAAATCTCTTTGATCTATATACCTTCAGATATAAAACTAGAACCTTATGATTTAGGTAATTTGTTCGTTGGTGTTGAAATACTTGATCAAATCAGTAAAGTCAACAAATATCTGTTCCATTAGTAAGGATTTGGTTGATGTAGATAATACTGGTCTGATCAAGCCCTCAATTTTTTATCATTCTACATTTGAAGGTTCTGGGACTTGTCAGGAAGTCAAGGCACTTCAGTTTCCGTTGATGGTTATGTCAGTTGCTCACGATCTCGATGAGGTCCCCAAACTAGGTCAGATCTAGATATTCTCGCATAATTCTTTTTTCAATATTGTTTCCCTTGATGTAAGCTCACTCTTGAAGGATTTTCAACATTTTCAGGTTAATTCTCTTGATCCTCAATATATAGTCTCTGATCGGATGGAAGATTCCTGTTCGGTTAATTCAACTCCATGCAAACCTCTTGTATTAAACTGAAGTTCAGAATGTATACCTTTCACGGATGTACATAACTTTAAACCCTGTCATTCTGATTATTGGGACATGGATAATCATTGGCCAAAATATTTCTTTCTATTGAACTCCTCTGTGAGTAATCAACTCCTTATCCTTCTTGTCTATGTTTTGGAGAAATTCATTTTTGCTCTGGTACAATCTATTCTTTTCGAGGTTAGTAAATGCTTGAATCAATCGGTGGATCAAAGTCCCCATGTTAGAAAATTAATTTCCCATGTTGATATGAATACTGGATTTGATTTGAAACATACTTCTAATCTTTTGTCAACCTAGTATCATAATTTGCTTCCTGGATTTACAATGCCAACAATTGTTTTATCTCCCCAAGCTCTCATATTGTTGGTCTAATATGTAATCAGATAGAAAGGGAACCAATGGAGAATTGAGAATGTTATATGCCAATCCACCAATATGATCTTAACGCTAGTTCTAACAATTGTCACTCATTTGTTTTGCCACTAGTACATATGATGATAGTTGCTTTACATTAGTTGATCTTGTCAAGCCCATTGATCCTTATGATTCACTATCTAAATGATGAGATACCTATCGAGAGTTTGAGGCACTTCAACTTTTGTTGATGGTTATGTTAGGTCCTCACAATCTTGACGAAGTTTCTAAGAAAAGATCAGATCATATTTCCTTTGCAAGATTCTCTTTATAATACAATCACATCAATTGGAAGCTTATCTTTCAAGTAGTTTTAGGGTTTTCAAATGGGTTTTTTTGAATATCATGATCCAATCTACGACTAGGTGGAGGAATCCTACTTGGCAAGCTCTGATGTTAATAACAAGTTCCGATCTTACCTAATGTTTGCTAAGAATGAAAATGTGGAGGAAGGTACATGTGCGGGTAGCTTTCAGGATTTGTACATTCATCATCTTATCCAACGAGGTAAAATTACAAACTGGTTAAAGCAAGCTATTATGGGCCATCTTTCTGCCTGTAGGCAAGACCTTCAACTTATTGTGTAGGTTATTCAGGTAAACATTTTTATTTCTGCACATTGTTTCATCTTAGTATTAATTGCTTATGTTTTTATGCTTGCAGGCTAGGAGCAACTCTTGTGGCTGCATTGGAAATTTCATTTCTCATGATCGTGAACTTCTAGTTAGATAGATTAGGATTTAGGTTTAGTCGTGATTCTTTTGTTGCTTAGAGTTGTACTTTTTTTGCATTATTTGGATAGGCTTAAAATACCTTGGTTGTATTTTGCCTTTGTTTTGCACCCTGCATTCATTCCTTGCATTTTGCATTTTCTTTTTCATTTGGGTCTTGTTTTCACATCTTATTTAGGACATTGTATTGAATAAAGATTTTGTGTGAAATCCATCTCATTTGGCTCTGATGCGATGTGGGGAAGTTTTAAAAGGGCATTGTGACATCTAATAATGCTTGGCTTACTTTTGATCTCCTTCTTTCTTTGAGCCTGGATATATCTTCAAAGGTCTATGGCACTTGGACGGAAAATATGACTCACAACTAACGAAAGCTTTCGTTGATCTATGATGCTTGTATCTACTATAGGATTTTCGTTGCTTGAATCAGCCATTTATATTGATTGGTTTTAACGTGTCAACTCAATCGAGTAGAGAGGGGAAGGAGGAAACTTAAGCGAGCAAACTAATTTCAAAGGTATATATATGAGTCTATGCAAAATAAGTGTTAATTTAGTTAACAATGGTATGTTCTATGCTTAACACAATTACTTCAATGTTCCTTTAGCAACCCAATGGCAATTTCAATTTAGTTTTCTAATAGCAATCACATTAACCATAAGTCACATTGAATAGAACATAAAATAAAATGCAGAAGACAAGCCAAGACAAGAGGACACCAGATTTGACGGATGGCAGGGAAAAACCCCAATGTGGGAAAACCCTTTGATCAATTCTTCTTATTATTACATCAAAATGTTTAGCAAAGAGAGAGAGTACAAAAGGTTAAAATTGACTTGCAAAATCCAAGTCAAAACATCCCTGTCAAATCTACAATTAAATTTAGCCCTAACTATAAAGTCAAAGATGGTCAACGAAACAACAAATTTTCCTCTTTGGAGCTCGGTCATACCCAGTCAAACTTGGCGTGATAAGGTGGTCAAAGTCAGCCCAGAACAATCCTAAAAGTGTTGTCAAACTTGGTCAACTCTGCGTCAGGTCTACGGTCAACCCTTCAATCAAACTTGTGGTCGAAGTGCCGATAAATTCTCGGTTCTTGTGCCAAGCTGTACGACTTGCAAAAAATGAAAATTTCCCACAAAAATCACAGTCGAAGGATGAGTCAAAGAGCTCGGTCAACATTGGTCAAACTTCTACATCAATTTTGAAATTTGACCTTGCAATTCGCTTAGAAAATTCGTCCTTCTGCCATGTGTGTGAGAGAGAACATCTACCCAATAGCTGTACGAACCAATGAAAGAAGGAGAGTATTATGAAACCAACTCACAAAAAGATAGAAAAGATAGTTGAGTGACTTAGAATTCAGTCTCTTCGAGGGGGCAACTTCCTTTACATTACACAAATGAACAATTCTTGGATGATTCAAATGACGAAACCTCCTTTCTATATATAGGAGTCTAAGGGGTCACAACATAACCAAGCCGACTTAACAATAATAATATAAAGGCACGAAAATAACAATAGAGGGATTCTATGGGGCATAGCAATAACAATATGGGAACAATAGGGGCACAACAATATTAATAAGGGATAAAACTACAATAGTAATGGGGGCATCACTAGTATTATAGGGACCTAACATGCCCCTCTCTTTCAAAAAAGTGTTGTCCCCAATGTTTGAATAGTTCTGAATGCTTCTGTATAAAATTCTCATCCTCCCATGTGGAATCTTCAGCGGATAAGTTCTTCCACTTGATGAGATAATCCGAAATGGATTGATTTCGTAGTTGTCGAGTTCTTGTTTCTATGACTGCTTCCGGTTCCAATATAATTTTTCCTTCCTCATCAAGTTTTGGCAATATTGTTTGAACTGGGAACTTGTCGTCTGGAACCTTCTTTAAACATGAAACATGGAAAATTGGGTGCACTCGAGAAGCTGCAGGAAGCTCCAATTTGTATGCCATAGTACCAATCTTTTGCAACGCCTTGTACAGACCATAATACTTTGGTGATAATTTATTATCCTTCTTAGCTTGCTTGAGGGACATTTGTTTATATGGTTGTAGCTATAGGGATACCCTGTCACTTACATCAAAAATTCTTTCACTGCGATGTTGATCTGCTTGTTGTTTCATTCTATTCTACTCCAACATGAGGTTATCCTTTAAGAGTTGGAGAACTTGTTGTTGATGCTCGATGTGATGTTCTACTGCTTGAACCTTAGAATTTTCTCTTAAATATGATGTGATGGATGGTGGCTGATATCCATAAAATGCCATAAATGGGGTCATTTTTGTTGTAGTATGGAAGGAAGTGTTATACCACCATTCAGCCAGAGGCAACCATTTGACCCATTGTGTCCATTTGTCAGATACAAGGCAACGAAGATAT
>APFE030975651.1:9970-51795 GCA_000404065.3 Pinus taeda | reverse complement strand
AAGTATTTAAGGCTATCATGATCTGTTTTTACCTTGAAGTGTCTTCCCATTAGGTGGGGTCGCCATTTCTTAAGTGCACAGAGTATTTCCAACATTTCCTTCTCATAAATAACTTTGTGTAAAAACTTTACCTTGATTGGACAACTTTCAAAAGCAATGGGTCTTTCATCTTGCATTAAAACAACAACAATTCCATTTCCTGAAGCATCACATTCCACAATAAAGGTTTTTGTGAAGTTAGGTGTAGCTAAGACAGGTGCTTGGCACATGCCTCTTTAAGATGTTCGAAGGCCTTTGTTGCTTCTGGAGTCCATGAAAATGCATCTTTCTTCAATAGTGTTGTTAGAGGTGCTGCTATTCTCCCATAATTCTTAACAAACTTGCGATAATACCCTGTCAACTCGAGAAATCCTCGCAGATGCTTTATGGATGTGGGGATTCTCCATTCCTTATTGGCTTTAATTTTGCTAGGGTCTACCTTAACTCCTTCATGAGATACAATATGACCCAGATATCCCACCTCTTGTACTCCAAAGAAACATTTGGATCTTTTTGCATATAATTGTTTCTCCTCCAATAGTTGTAGCACCCTATCAACATGTTCAACATGATCCTTCCAAGGCTTGCTGCAGATTAGTATATCATCAAAGAATACTAACACAAAGTTTCTAAGGAAGGGTTTGAAAATGGAATTCATCAAACCTTGAAATGTAGAAAGTGCACTGGTAAGGCCAAAAGGCATGACCAAAAATTCATAATGACCCTCAAGAGTTCTAAATGCTATTTTCGGAATGTCTTCAATCTTCATTCTGATTTGATGATATCCTGAACAAAGATACAACTTGGTGAAGTAAATTGATCCATGCAATTCATCCAGTAATTCATAAATGACAGGAATGGGAAACTTATCTTTAATACTGAGCTTGTTGAGCTCCCTATAATCCGGACACATGCGCCATGATCCATCCTTCTTGTGCACCAATACTACTGGAGCAGAGAAAGAACTTTGGCTAGGTTGAATTATACCAGCCTCTAGCGTTTCTGCAACCATACGTTCAATTTCACTCTTTTGGGAATAGGGATGTCTGTACGGCCTGATGTTTGGAGGAACATTTCCTGGAATCAAATGAATACCATGATCATGAATAGGTGGGAGACCTTTGGGAGTCTCAAATACCTTGGAATGATTGTCCAAGACTTTTTGAAGATCTGGAGAAATAGATGATTTTGATGTGGAAACATCTAGCGAACATAATTGTGCAATTACACTTCGTTGTTCTTTTTTTAGAAGCTTTGTCATACTGTTAGAGCTGATTATCTTTCCCGATTTCCCTGCAATACCCCTTAATTCAACTTCCTTTCCTTCCGCAGAAAATTTCATGAAAAGTTCTTGAAAATTAAAAGCTATTGTACCCAAGGATTGGAGCCATTGAACTCCTAATACAACATAAACACCTCCCATTGGAATGGAAAGCATTGGGCTAGTCAATACATATTCTCCCAAGGATAGCTTGATATTATGGCACTTTCCAGAGAAATTTATTATTCCTCCATTTGCAACCATCACTTGACACTATGATGCTGGATATAGAAGCAATTCAATTATTTGCTACCTTACAATGAATAAAATTGTGGGTACTTCCTGAATCAATCAACACTATTACCTTTTTCTTCTTGATTTGTCCTTCTATCCTGATGGTTTGAGGAGTGGTAATTACAGCCAATGCATTACAAGATATGGTCAAATTCATTTCTTCTTTATCTAGGCTTGTTCCTAGAGATATCCTCTTCCTTTGATGTTTCTTGCTCCTTTTCTTCCTCATCTTCACAACCTATGTAAAATAATTTATTCTCAGCACACTTATGACCTTTAGTGTATTTTTTATCACAACTGTAACAAATCCCTTTTGCTCTTTTTTCTTCCAATTGTTGTGGTGTCAACCTTATAGGTTGTGGAAGGCTAGGGGCAACAACACTTCCATATTTATAGTTGTGAGTGGTGGGCTTCCTAGTTGCCATAATTTTGCTTTCCATTTTTTTTGTTGACTTGAATGCCTTCTCCAATGAATCAGGTTCCTAAAGGCGAACATCATGTTGGATATTCTCCTTTAAAGCCCCTATGAACACATCAATCCTATGCTCTTTTGGAATATTTTTTACCCTTATGTTCAATTTTTGGAACTCCTCAATGTGCTCCATCATTGAACCATTTTGTTTGAGACTTATCAATTGGCTAAAAAGGGTGTTGCTTTTTGTATCCTCATAATGTGCTGTCATTTCTTCCATAAAAAATGCCCAAGTGACAATTTGTTTATGAGAGCAAAGCCATTGATACCATACAAACTGATTTGGTTCCAAATACAAAGTTGTAATACGTACCTTTTGTGTGTTTTGCACATTATGGAGATCGAAAAATTGCTCCATCTATAGTATCCATGTTGTGGGATCCTTGCCATCAAACTTTCTCATATCGATTTTTGGAATATGGTGGGTCTTCGATCCAACATTAGAGTCTGTGAAATCATGATTAACATTTCTTTTGTTCTCATCATGAGTTTCCTTTACTACCCTTTCACTATTAGTGACCATTTCTTGTAGCAACTTATTCAAATTTATCTTCAATTCTTCCATCTTATCATGCATGCCATCCATCTTAGCGTCCATGCTATTCATCTTAACTTCCATGCCATTCTTTAAACCATCTATCTTAACTTCTAAATTTTTCTTTAAAACATCCATCTTAGATTCTGTTACTTTTTGTCCGAGTGACATTTGTCGCACTTGGTCTCGTAATTTTGATATATCATGTTGCATTTCTTCCTCTTCTTCATGAGTCATGCCAGAGCTTTCAGGTTGCTTACTAGGTGTTTGCATTTTCTTTCCTCGGGGCATCAATTATCGATAATAATGCTTTACTATGCCCTTTGAATTCCTTCAAACTAATTTTTCAAGCCAAGCTTATGCAAAATTAAAAAAAAAACTACACACCTCTTTTCACTTTGTAGGAGCTCAACATTGAATTTGATGTATCTCTGTAATTTCGGATTATCCAGTTTTGAAATTGCGACATGTAGTAGCCCTCTGTGTCCTCTTTCTAATGCCACCAGTCTGATCGAATTTAGATTCTTTAAGGCAGAGTTATGCACAATCTCCCAAGATTACCTGATTATAGACCTTTCCAAAGGAGCGAACTGGTATGAAGTGCCACGTGTCACAGTTCTGACCTTAATATCTGAAAAATATACATAGGAAACTACAGTTCGTTCTCTTTCTGTAACTTCTTATGAAATTTCAATCTGATGCTCAAAACAAAAGTTATGACGATTTTCCCCAGGTCACCTATTTGGAATGAAATTCAGGAGTCTGCAAAAAGGCCAACTTCCTTAGATAATATCTCCGCAAATATAATGCGAAATGCTCTGAAATTCGAACCTAAGGTTCATAACCCCAAATGGGTTTTTGTTAGCATCTGAAACGTCACAGAAAAATGGTTATAGCGCAAATGCCACAATGACTTGTTTGGAGCAGCGAAACCCTAGAATTCAAAGCTTTGACACCAAATATCATAAATTCAGCTCACAAAAAGATAGAAAAGATAGTTGAACGACTTCGAATTCAGCCTCTTTGAGGGGGCAACCTCCTTTACATTACACAAATGAACAATTCTTGGATGATTCAAATGACAAAACCTCCTTTCTATTTATAGGAGTCTAAGGGGTTACAATATAACCAAGCCGACCTAACAATAATAATATAAATGCACAAAAATAACAATAGAGAGATTCTATGGGGCACAGTGATAACAATATGGAGACAATAGGGACACAACAATATTAATAAGGGATACAACTACAATAGTAATGGGGGCATCGCTAGTATTATAGGGACCTAACGGAGAGAGAAGAAATGTGTGTGATAATGATTCCAAATGAGGTGATAGGGCACTTTTATTTATACAAGTCGTTGAGGGTGAAGAATCACGTCCATTGGGTTTCATGAGCTTATATGATGATGTCGCCGACCTGAACAATTTGAACATGTGTGGGCATAAATTCAAAAATACACTTCTGCGTGTCCAAATTGGATGATCTTTATATGAATTTTGGTCTTCTCGAAAAGAGTAATTTAATGCAGTCATCATCTCCATCAAATGAGCTATCCCAAGGTGGAATTTGGCCCTAGTTGCCAATTTTAACACTCCCTCTCAACTAGGGAGAATTCCACTTGCCAATCCATCCATCATCATCGATCATCATGCCACCTTGTCGTCATGTGCCATCTCTGAATTTTATCTCATCTATGCTCTGTTGAACACTGATATGAAAATGAAGAATAATTGATCGAGAGTGAGTCAGAAGACCTTACCACTCTCCACTGACAAAAGTCATTCCAGAGGTAGAACCTCAATTAGACTTGATACCAAATCAAGTTGTTGATGCTATAGGATAAAATGCACGCTGTATGGAGAATGGAGATACCCTCAAGGGTCTTCTGAGGACCCTTTGGCAGACTGTAAGATTATCTGCAGTCATCATAAAGTTACATGCATGTCCATAAACAATAACTAACTATCAAAGGAAAACATATTCATTACCTCGAGCCTTCGTGTAGATTTGCTGGAGAGCACAATGCAGCTAGGTGGAAGTCCCTTGAGCCGGCTTGAGATCAAGTCTTGCACATAGAAGAGACAAGCATAATCACAACATACAACCTTGATAATTAATACATGAATATATACAAGACATCTAGTTACGCATAACTAGGCTACTCATGCTAAAATGTACTGGACAAACAAATAAAGGAATGATAGTACCAACACCATAGAGTAGAAAATACAACTACAGTTCTATATTAATGTTGGAAGAGTGATTACAACCATCTGTTGCATCAACCTTCCCTTACCCCTCCAACTCCTCTCTCTCTCCCTTCTTAACAACTTCTTATGCTTAGATTTGAGACTATGCTCGACAATCAAGTAAGCTATCCTTTCAAATGATCGGACCTCCATCAAAATAGCTCTAGCTCTGCTTATGTAGCAATTGAGTTAGGGTTTCCAAGTTCCTCCATGAGCGTCTGAAGGTAAAAGTAATGATGTTGCCATGCTTTTGAGCTCTTTCCCATTTGCCTCCTTCATTAGGATTAAGAATCCCACAAACAAGTCGAACTTTAGATGTTTCCTTGCTTTTTTGAGTAGATTTAGGAGGGAATATATAGATATTTATGAGTCAATTCGCTCCTTTAGCCTCTAGATTCTCATTAGGATCCACTAACGCTGTCCCCGAACCAACAAGTAGAGTTAGTAGGGTCACTCACGCTCCCTTAGGCTTACAGAGAAGCTTTATAAAGCATGTTGTTAGTATATAGACAATGTTAGTGTGGAAACAAGGCTTGTGATCTTGGCTATTGCTTCAACCATCATGTCTTTCTCCTCTAAGCTAACGAGGAGGTCATTTTGCTGTATAACAGATGCTCCTTAAAGTGTGAGGTCAGAGGCTGTGACGATGGCCGAAATACTTTACTTAATTGTGATTTTCCTTCTTTGACAAAAAGAGAGAGAGGATCGGAGCTTCGGGCGATATGGGAAACTTGATACAACACATATATATAAAACAACTAAAATCATGTCCTGAGTCGGGCATTCCCACACTCAGTAGCTATGTCAGAGTGATTTTCTCATAAAAGAGATATGACGATGCTGGCTGCCAATAAGCACAATGCAGATCCAGTGTCATAATAGGATCAATCTGATGAGCTGTCTCCAAGAAACAATATATGCAACTTGGGAGAGGAAACAAGGCTGAGTGATGCAAGCCTCTACCCAAGGTCTTGATTTCCGCTTCATCGAACAACATAGATCGATACATGTGAATATATGTGTTGATGTCGAACATGCACGAAATTGTCTGATTACCAGTCAATAATGGAGATCATTAACAGATGCGAGGAAGGCCACCAATAGTGGTGATGGTCTCCAAGATGCACAGTACAATCTGGCGAGTGTGAAAAATGTTCTTGTCATTGAACACTCTTAGAATCACTTAACTAGGAGCCAATAATGAGAACCCCTGATCAAACACAAGGCGACTTGCCACTAATGTCTACAAGTACCAAGGCACTGAATGTGTTTCTAGGTTGTCTTCCTAGATAGAGTGTTGAAGTCAATAGGAAGATACCTGTCGAAAGGTAGGCAATAATGTGTCTTACATCAATCGACACGAAATGGGACAAGAATGATTTGTTTTTTGAGGAATGCTTGAGCATTGGGTCAAAACGGCAGGGGCATGATGAAAGGATATGCTTCATGGGTTGATGGAGGAAACAAAAGGTTAACCCTTGAACAATAGAAGGCATGACAATGATTTTAACCATGTAACACTAGACTCATGAACACCAAAGAGTGTTAGGATACAAAGATGCAAGAACATCGGGGTATTTAGGCTAAATTCATAGGATGGTAGGATTCATGTTAAGAGGCTGTCACAAGGAAGGTTTATTTGAGGGAGTGCCATGTTTAAGGGAATGACTACTTCCAAACCACGCTTTCTAATACTGAATACAGTTGTATTGTCCACTTTCCACATTTGATTAGTTTAATGAGTCTAGATGGGTAAACTCATCGATCTTTTCATATTTTAAGAGTCCGAAAAAGACCGCAAAAAAAGCGACTCTATGCCCTATCTGATTAGTTTAATGAGTTCAGACAGGGAAACTCTTCGACCTTTTCATGTTTTAAGAGTCTGAAAAGGATCGTAAAAAGAGTGACTCTATACCTTGTCTATGTATTTTAATGCGTCTAGACTAGAAAACTCGATGGTCTTTTCATATTTAGAGAGTTTGAAAAGATTGTAAAGAATGACTCTAGGGTGGTCCCTTTGTCATAGTTGTTAACTAGGTGCGACAAAAGGTTAATAGTATACTCGGATCGGTTACTTTTCCATGAGTTAATTTATTGAGTCCTGATAAAGAGAAACCTATGTTCAATAGATGTTGACCTCATTTTGTTACGAGTATGAGGAGACGGACTAAACTCGTTTTTCATCATGAATTTTTAATGAGTCACGCGACGACAAACTCAATACCTTCATCAAATTTTAACGAGTAAAATGAAGAAAACTCAATGTATCTTTTTCAATTTATTGAGCAAGGAAAAAGAGGTAAAAGAACTGCTCATTCCTTCTTCGTAGATTTAACGAGCACGAAAAAGGGCAAAAACTCGGGGATTTTTCAATTTAAGAGCAAGAAATGGTCCCCAAAAACCAAGTGCTCTGGTTGTTGTCGTAGATTTTTAACCAGCTCGGTGACAAATACTCAGGGTTTTTGAGTCTAACGAGCGAGAAAAGTACCTAAAAGAATGCTCGGTTTATCTTTATAAATTTTTAATGAGCCTAAAGAAAAAAAAGCTCGAGATTTATATATATATATATATATATATATATATAATGAGCGAGAAAAAAACGCTTAAAAAGAATGCTCTAATGATCTTTTTCAGTTTAATGAGCTAGAAAAAGAGCGAAAAGAGTTGCTCGGACCATCATCATATGTGTTTAACGAGCCCAACGATGAAAAACTCGGGGATTTTTCAGTTTTAAAGCGAGAAAATATCCCATAAAAGAAAGTGCTCATATCGTCTTTGTAGTAGTTTAACGAGCCCAAAGAAGGAGACTCAAGGTTTTTTGGATTAACGAGTAAGAAAAATACCATAAAAAGAATGCTCGACCTTCTTCGTGGTAGTTTAATGAGCTCGAAGAAGGAGACTCAATGATTTTAGGATTATTAACGAGCAAGGAAAATACCATAAAAAAAATGGTTGATCTTCTTCGTGGTAGTTTAGTGAGCCCGAAGAAGGAGACTCGAGGATTTTTCGGATAAACGAGCAAGAAAAATACCATAAAAAGAATGATCGATACTTCTTGATCTCATGCTTGACAATAGAAGGGTCTATGCCATGCATTTCCTCATAAGACCAAGGGAAAACATCGCGGAAGTCCTTAAAAGGGTAGGTGAAGCTCGCAATTTCTTCAGGGTTGTGATTGGCTCCAATCTGTATGTTTTCCACAATGCCTATCTTGACTGAAATATCGATGAGCAATGTATTTGAAAGATTGCCCATGTTTCCCTCCGAGTCCAAAGTTTGGATAGTTGTGTATGATGAGGAAATGATTTCAGGTGCGTTAGATGATAAGATTTGAAGAGGCATCATGTCCGAATCAGATATCGAAACACGATGGTGCGAGTCCTCCCAAGGTTGCTCTTCTAAACTCATGATCTCTCTAATAGCTTCGTCTATAGGTAGGACTTGATTGAGGGGATCGAAAGGAGCAGTGGTACTATTGGCCGTAACCATAGTGACCGGAGACTCGGATGCATATTGAATGGCTTGGTAGGCCAATTCAGCTGGTGACAAAGACATTTGTTCTCCGTAAGTGTCAATGTTTGAAGGGGCCGGGAGGATCCAAGGATTGGTCGGTTCGTGAGGAATGGATGAAACCATAGAGATCCTCTATGGAACCGCGGGCGACGGAAGAGGGAAACAAGCCATCAGGGAAGATCCCTTCAATAGACTAATATCGATACTGACATAAGAGTCAGGTACACCACCCACTAAGGGTACAAAGCCGCTAGGTAACGGGGAGTAATCTGGGGTGCAAAAGGATAACTAGTCCTCTGTGACTATCTTTCCATCTAAGAGAAATAGGATGATACGAAAGACACAATGGAATTCATGACATAAGTCCAGTTGCGGCCCAAAAGCATATTATAGTCGAGTTTATGGTCCACGACTTCGATATCCACCGTTACCTCCTTGAGGATTCTCGCCCGCCACAGAACTAACCATATGTCCTTGACTGGCATAAGGAGTGCTCATGTCAATCAGTGACTGACCATGCATGCCTAAAAACGGAGGGGAAACTATTACGTTCCCGACCGGTATATGCATATTGCTAGTGCCCCCAGATACTTGAATTTGGGGGTTAGAACTGTACAATGGATGCCAACCATATTGTTGGTTGAAGGGACCTGCGCTAACTGTGCTATATTGAGTGTTATAAGGAGTGCTGTATGTAGCACTTGTCGAAGGTATAGAGTTTGACACTAAAAGGGTGGAACCTGGCATAGGCTGGGTTCCACTCGTGGAGGGTGTCACGTGAGTGTGTGTACCTGGGAAAAATGGGATAACAGGGTTCGCCATCAATCGTGTGGTAGTGACTGTCGACTCGGGAAGTGGTGGGGGACCAAAAGTGTTTAGAAAGTTCCATGACCCATTAGTCGTCGATGGGATGGGTGGAAGTGTTCCAATTGAAGACAAAGGGGGTACAGGTGCAACGCGAACCAAGAGTGGGTCCAACGGATTCATGATCGGAGGGTTATAGGGAGGAAGAAATCGTGCAGTAAAAAAATCCTCTGCTAAGCTTGAATCATCGGTTGTCCAAACTGATTCTGTGTGAGATCTCAAAGACTGATTTCCTAAAGATAGGGAATCCGATCCACTGGAGCTCGGCGGATCCTCAACAATGAGTGGAGGAAGTCCTAACAATCGTCGAGATTGACGACGAGGGTCGGGTGTAGCCACGGTGATCGATAATTTGTATCAATAAATTTTATCGTGATATTTATTAAAGTCTCAATGATAACACTCGGACACCTAAAATAAATAAAAAATACACTAAGTGAATCAATCAACAAACAGAGGGAAATGACCCTATCTAATAAGCACCAATCACTAGAGATGAAACCCAGTATCTCAATGAATAACAGAGAGGGCTGGCCAAAATGTATGGTTACGGTTACTCTAGAGCTCTGCCCGAACCTCAGATTGAGGGGCCAAGTACTCTCGTGAAGGCGAGCACCCTCCCAAAAACTGGAGACAGAGTAGGTCTGTTTGTGTAGGTTACCAGCGTAGCCCGCCCCAGTCACCTTGTGTAAGTCCCTAAAAGTATGGCCGCTAAGGATACCTCAGATCATAGACACTACCGGGGGGGACATAGTCGCAGACAGTACGCTGTGTGGGAAGGATACCTGAGTCCCTAACTCAACTCCGAAATCCCCGAAGGGATCCCCAATACACAGAATACCCAAAGGAGTTGTAAGCGAAGGTGGGCTACCTTCACTTACAGTTCGATGTTGTCTTGTATTTAGCTCTGCTTTTACTGGAGTGGTCCCGGTAGTATGAGTGCAGAAGGAATTTTCTCTCTTTTAATGATACTAGTTTTGGTTTCTAATCTTGGGCAGTTTACTCATACTACCTATCCCAAGATCCTAGCCTGAACTAATGTTTGTTTGCTTTATAAAGAGTCATTGATTGATTTTAGGTAGATTTTATGTGTACTTTTTTAGCGTCTTCGGTAGGGGTGTTGATGTATGATATGTGGTGGGACTCTGACTCAAAATCATGCAAAAGACAATGCTTGAAGATATTCAGTTCGATGAAATAAGATGTATTCTACAAGGGAGTCTTTCATACATTCATATTTGTTCCATGCATTCTAGTCATTATAACACTAGCATAACCGACAATTTTTTTTTTTAAATGCTTTTTAACAACTATTTGAAAACAAATAAAGCAGCTTTTAACCAGCTAAGCAGAAAAATGAATATTTATTTATTTATTTATTTTTCCTTTATAAAAAATTTTAAGAAAGAAAAAAAACTATTTCCTTAAGAAAAAATTATTTCAGGACACAGATCTTGCTAACAAAATACAACTATAGATCCTTTTTTAGTCCATGAGCAGGTTTCCCATCCCTTTGAATTTACAGACATAGCTGCATGTCAAAATGTTGGTGACTAACGCTTTGTGCCAAAGGCCACAAAGAGTTACTGGTTCTACTAACGCACTGTTTGTGCAGACACATAGGTTTATAAAGCCTTGCTTACTCTGCTAACCCGCATTAGTGTGGCAAAAGAGTTCAAAACAAGGCTTGGGGATCAAATACATGGCTGAATATATAAGGGAAGAATGCTGCAAGGTCTTGATGGGCCAGAAAAGGAATGCAGAAATATATGAAGGTCTAGAAGGAGGAGGAACCTAGGAACTGTTCGAGTGAACTGGGAACTAATGTATAGTCCCCAGCGGAGTCGCCAATCCTGCGGTAGGATAAAATGCACAATGTATGGAAAATGGAGATACCCTCAAGGGTCTCCCGGGACCCTTGGCAGACTGTAAGATTACCTGCAGCCGTCACAAAGTTACATGCATGTCCATAAACAATAACTAACTGTCAAAGCAAAACAGATTCATTACTCAAGCCTCCATGTAGATTTGTTGGAGAGCACAATGCAGCTAGGTGGAAGTCCCCTGAGCCGGCTCCAGATTAAGTTCTGCACATAGAAGAGACAAGCATAATCACAACATACAACCTTGATAATTAATACATGAATATATAAAAGACATCTAGTTATACATAACTAAGCTACTCATGCTAAAAGGTATTGGACAAACAAATAAATGAATGATAATACCAACACCACGAAGTAGACAATACAACTATAGTTCTATATTAATGTCAGAAGAGTGATTAGAACCCTCTATTGCATCAACCTTCCCTTATCCCTCTAGCTCCTCTCTCTCTGTCTCCCTTCTTACCAACTTCTTATGCTTAAATTTGAGACTATGCTAATCAAGTAAGCTATCCTTTCAAATGATCTGACCTCCATCACAATAGCCCTAGCTCTGCTTATGTAGCAATCGAGTTAGGGTGTTGCCATGCTTTTGAGCTCTTTCCCATTTGCCTCCTTCATTAGGATTAGAAATCCCTTTTCTGAGTAGAATCAGGAGGGAATGTAGAGATATTTATGAGTCAATTCGCTCCTTTGACCTCTAGATTCTCATTAGGATCCACTAACGTTGTCCCTAAACCAACAAGTAGAGTTAGTAGGGTCACTAACGCTCCCCTAGGCTTACAGAGAAGCTTTATAAAGCATGTTGTCAGTGTATAGACAACGTTAGTGTGAAAACAAGGCTTGTGATCTTGGCTATTGCTTCAGCCATAATGTCTTTCTCCTCTGAGTTGACGAGGAGGTCATTTTGCTGTATAACAGTTGAACACCATACAACCTAGAGATATGGAGTACGAAAGTACACGATGCATCCATCGGTAGTGCTATGGTCCCTATCCACTTTTCCCAACTCATTGGCCAGATGAGAGGTACTTCCCATTAGTTCCAGACTACATGGGTAGGATGTATGCTGGGGCATCAATAGGAAAATGTGAACCACTCATCTTGCTCATATTCCATAGGAGAAGGTGAATCACTCATTTTATGCATATGTCAATAGTAGGGGAAGTTGAACCACTGACCCTACACACATGTCAACCATCATGGGGTACAACAGGGGAAGGTGAACCACTCACCCTGTACACAACACACCAATAGGGGAAGGTGAAACACTCAACCTATGGTCGCTCATAGCTCCAAGAAGTACCCCCAGAAGCTGCCAAAGCTCAATGTCCAACTCAAGTGGGACCCTCATGGGAGGGTCTTTCCACGACTCCAAGTCTCTCTCAGAAGGTTAATAATTTTGACCTTCCCTAAGGGCTTCATGAGCATGTCTACAACTTGCTTATCAGTCTTGATGTGTTGGAGCCTTATTGCTCCCCATTGTGCCATATCCCAGATAAAGTGGTACCTGATATCAATGTGCTTGGAGCGGTCGTGGAACATGGGATTCTCTGAAAATTGAATCCCACTCTGGTTGTCGCAGTAGATCACGGTGGTATCAAACATATGCTCAAATAGCTCATTAAAGAGCTTCCTCAACCAAACAACTTCACAACAGGCCATACTAGCAACAATGTATTTGGCCTTGACGGTGCTTAGAGAAACCGATTTTTGCTTCCTGCTCATCCAAGAAATTGACGCAAAACCTAATGAGAAGCAACGTACAAACATGCTTTTATGATCCACTACACTGTCAGCACAATCAACATCAGTATATCCATGTAGCCTCAAATTTACGACAGCGTATCTTAGTCCATAATTGATTGTGCCACGAAGATATATCAAGAGATTCTTAACCAAAATCCATTGTATGTGATGTTGCTTGACCATAAATTGAGTCAACGTATTTACAACGAATCATATGTTTGGAGAGGAGTTTACCAAGAACATCAGGGCCCCCACAAGTTGTCGATACTCGGAGGGGTTTTCCAATTCGGGCCTAGCAACACTTCCACATAGCTTCTTGAAGTTGAGTTCCATTGGAGTAGACACAAACTTGTAATCCACCATCCCACATCTCTAGATCAACTTCATAATGCATTTTCCTTGAGAAAGGAAAATCTCACCTTACTTTTGCCAAACCTCCAGGCCTAGGAAGTAATGCATCAGACCTAGGTCCTCCATTTCGAATTCGAAAGCCAACTCCCGATTGCATTGATAAATGAGAGGGTTTGCAGCTATTAGAAAGAGATCATCTACATAAAGGACCAAAATCAGAGGCATGCCCTTTTCAACCTTGAAGTATATGTTAGCATCAACATTGCTCCTTGTAAATCCCAACTTCATAAGATAGCTATTAATCCTCTCATACCAAGCCCTAGAGACTTGCTTCAACCCATAGAGACATTTCTTCAACCTGCATACATGTGTCCTTCGATCTTGTACTTCGAACCCCTGAGGTTGTTCCAGGTAGACTTCCTCCTTAAGCAAGCCATGTGAGAAAGCAGTCTTAACATCCATTTGATATAGGCTCCATCCTTGAGAGGCAGCGAGAGTAATAATCGATTGGATAGTGGTATATCGGGCAACTGGTGCAAATATCTTGTCATAGTCCACTCCTTCCTTTTGAGAGAAGCCTCAAGCAATGAACTTGGCCTTATATTTTTCAACACTCCCATTAAACCCATGTTTAATTTTGTATAGCCATTTTGAGTTGACTACAGACTTGTCCTTTGGTTTAGGCACCACATCTGAGACATGATTTTTCATGATAGATTCATATTCCTCATTCATCTCATCCTTCAAGACTTGGAGTTTTACGGCTTCTTCGAACATACATACCTCATATTGAACATTATTACTTATAGCAACTAAGTACCCTTGATACCTGTTTGGCTTCTTACTTTCATGGAATGTCCCTCTTGGAGCAATATGTCTTTCAACATCTTTGAGAGTATATTTGAGCCACAAAGGTCTTTTTCTTGAGGTAGAGGGATCTTTAGGAGGTGGATCAATGTGATCCATCGAGCTTTTAACATCCGGCGTAGGCTCATCTGTCGGAGGTTCATCCTATTTTTCTACAACGTCATCATTATCCTTCCTTGGAATGGGGAGATATCTGGCCTTCTCAAGGGCAGTGTCTTTATTGAAGGTGACATCATGGCTAACTTCCACATCTCCTTGTCCAGGCACATAGATTCTATATGCCTTCGAATTTTCACTGTAGCCCACAAATATACCTTTCTTCCCAGATGCTTCTAACTTGTTTCTTTTCTCTTTAAGCACATGAAAATACATGAGACAACCAAATATTCTAAAATGAGAAACATCAGGTTTCTTACCAGTGAAAACTTCTTCGGGTGTCTTGAAATCTAGTGCTTGATGCAAGCTCCTATTTTGAACATACATGGTAGTGTTGGCAGCTTCTCCCCATAAAAACTTCGGTAGACCTTGATCATGGAGCATGGCACGGGTGGCTTCCATGATTATTCGATTATTTCTTTCAACAATTCCATTTTGCTCAGGAGTGTATGGAATGGTCGCCTCCCTCTTAATGCAAGCCTCTCTGCAAAAGTCATTGAATTCATTTGATTCATATTTGGTTCCATTGTTGGTCCTCAATATTTTGATCTTCTTCCTTGTTTGATTTTCCACCAAGGCTTTGAGAGACTGAAACCATTTAAACACTTCATCCTTCTTCAAGAAATAGATCCATGTTTTGCGAGAGAAGTCATACACAAAAATTGCATAGTATAAATATCCTCCCAATGATGTTACGAGAAACATTCTAGATAGATATGAATGGACCAATTGAAGAATATCAATAGTTTGGCTTTCACTTGAAGGGAATGCCCCCCTTGTAAGTTTCCCAGCTGCACAACCTTGACAAACTCCTTCATGATTCATGTTGAACTAGAGCATACCTGTGAGCTTTGTAATGAAGGTGAGCAAATCTCTGGTGCCATCATTCAAATTGAAGAGAAGTATCGCAAGTCAAGGCTCCCAAAGGAATTCATCCAACTTGATAGAGACCTTCAACCTTAAATCCAAGTGTAAATGCATCTTTAGGGTTTTTTTTGCCAAATACATACCTTTCCATCAATGAATGCTACCTTGAAGCTTTTATATTCCATAGTAGAAATAGACACTAGGTTCTTCTTCAAATCAGGTGCGTACAATACTTCTTGTAGATGAAAGGTTTGACCTTGAGTTAAGTGAAGAGTGACAATACCTATCCCTTTCATCGGGTAGGTGGCATTGCCTCCAAGTATGATCTCCAAATTAGTCTTTTTTTCAACCAAATTTGAGAGGGCCTCCATGTACCTAGTGAAGTGCCTTGAGGCTCCACTATCTATTAACCAATGATCCCAAGTATCTAGAGGAGAGGCAGTAGATAGAGCGGAAATAAGATAAAATTCCTTTTGTTTTTCTACAACATTACTTTTCTCATACGTAGAATTTCTCGTCCTTTTGGGAGGTTGACCATTTCCATATTGAGTAGCGGGAGCATTCCTCTTTCCTTTCTCATTGAACTTGTTGTTCCTTTGAAATTGTTTTGGTTGTTATCATCACCCCTTGGAGAACTCTTCTTGTGAGGACACTCTCTAGCACAATGGCCAAACTTGTTACAATTGTAGCACCTTCCTTTTCTTCCTTCTTTGAATCCCTGCTTGAACCCTTGACCCTGTTTCCTTGGACCAACATTATTCTTCCTCTTAGCATGAGCAGAGAAAGCAGTGGGTTCATTTCCATTTGAAGGTTTGTCTCTCTCCTTTATCCTCGTCTCAAGAGTGCATCTAGCCAATAATTCATCGAAACTAGGAATCTTGTCATTGTTGAAACGTTGTTAAACACATCCCATGCTCTTGAAAGACCTCCAAGTGCAATGAGAGTGAGCTCCTGTCACCAATAACTTCTCCAGTAGATAGAAGGTCATTCTTGATTTGTGTGATCCTCATGAAGTAGGATTTGATAGACTCCCCTTTATCCATCATGATGTCCTTCAACTTGCCCTTGAGAAAGAGGATTTGATTTTCATTGTTTACTTTGAACATCCCAATCAACTTATCATACATCTCCTTAGATTTTTCCAAATTAGAAATATAGGAAACCAACTTATTTTGAATGGAGTCTACAATAATTATTTTAGATTTGACCTCACCTTTCCTGTACTTCGTCTTTGCAGTGGCAGGTGCATTTGAAGGAGGCTCCACCGCTCTTCCCTGCACATAGTCCATGGCATCATGCTCTTCCAAAGTAAAATCCAAAGTCATCTTCCATGCATGATAGTCAGAGTTGTCCTTGAGCTTGTCCTCAGATTTGAAGATGGATGTAGTACCATTGCAGCTAGTCCAATAGTCTTGTCTAACAACTCTCCCTTAGCGATTGCTTTTCTCTCTCTTACTTAGGATTTGTCCTCACTTGAGCTCTGTTACCATGTTAATTTTAGTTAACAATGGTATGTTCTATGCTTAGCGCAATTACTTCAATGTTCTTTTAGCATCCCAATGAAAATTTCAATTTAGTTTTCCAATAGCAATCACATTGACGGTAACTGTAGATAGAACATAAAATAAAATGCAGAAAACAAGCCAAGACAAGAGGACACTAGATTTGGTGGATGCCAGGGAAAAACCCCAATGTGGGAAAAACCTTTGATCAATTCTTCTTATTATTATATCAAAATGTGCAGCAGAGAGAGAGAGTACAAAAGGTCAAAGTTGACTTGCCAAATCCAAGTCAAAACAACCATGTCAAATCTGCAGTCAATTGCAGTGAAATTCAACCCTAACTAGAGAGTCAAAGATGGTCAACGCAACAACAAATCTTCCTCTTTGGAGCATGGTCATACCCAGTCAAACTCGGCCTGATAAGGTGGTTAAAGTCAACCATTCCTAAAAGCCACGGTCAAACTTGGTCAACTTCGCGGTCAGGTCTGCGGTCAGCCCTGCGGTCAAAGTGCCCATAAATTCTTGGTTCCTGTGCCAAACTATATGGCCTGCAACAAAATAAAATTTCCCATAAAAAGCGTAGTCAAATGATGAGTCAAAGTGCTCAGTCAATGCTAGTCAAACTCCTGCGACAATCTTGAAATTTAGCTCTACAATTTGCCCAAAAAATTTGTCCTTCTACTGCGTGTGAGAGAGAGAAGATTTTCCCAATAGCTGTATGAACCAATGAGGGAAGGAGAGAGAAGAAATGTGTGTGGTGATGACGCCAAATGAGGTGAGAGGGCACTTGTATTTATACAAGTCGTCGAGGGTGAAGAGTCAGGTCCATTGGGCTTCATGAGCCTACATGATGATGTGGTTGACCTGAACAATTTGCACGTGTGGTCATAAATTCAAAACAAACTTCAGCTTGTCCAAATTGGATGATCTTTATATGAATTTTGGTCCCCTCGAAAAGTGTCATTTAATGCAATCATCATCTCCACCAAATGAGCTGTCCCAAGGTGGAATTTGGCCCTAGTTTCCAATTTTAACAACAAGGAACAACCTCTCTTGCTTGCAAAATAAGTTGGGATCCCTCTTCCGCCGTTGGCGAAATAAGCGCCGATAAAATTACAATGAGCATAAAGTAATAAAATAAATAAAGGGTGAAAGAAGAGAAAGGCTTATTGTGTAGAGAGGTGAAGAAGCAACTTTGCTGAGGTACTGAACAAGCCTACTAGCAGCGAAGCAATGTTTATGATTCATTGAAGTGACTCTAGATGGGTACTAAATAGACATGCTGGCAGCGGAGCAACACTAGAGACGACACAAAAACTTTGACTATATTAAACTTGTGAAGCTATATGATCCTTTCCCTTAGTCAAAACAATTGAAGTTTGACTAGTTTTGCAAAGTGTATTAAGCCAACAAGGGAGACTAGAGAGACTACATCTATTACTAGGAGAAGTGGAGAAGCTAGGGCGTTCTACACGGTGAATCAATATTTCCTGAAAGGCTAGACTCTATGCGCAAAGTCAGACCTAAGGAGAAAAGCTGGGCTTCTCCCCTTGAATTGTCTCCAAGATTTTGTCTACATTCAAATTTTTGAGCCTCTTTATGATCAGGTCTTCTTTCGTTTCAAGCCATTAATGTCATGCTTGTTGAATAAAGTGTAACTAGGTTCAGTCTTCGCGACATTATAATTATGATTTTTGTAAAATGAATTTATTATTCCTTGCTACATGGGTTTCACGAGCAAGAGGTCTATTTATTTAGTGGCTCCCATTGAGAGCATTAGGATGTGAAAGAGTCAATGCCATATGTAATATATACAAGTCTAGAACATCCCTCCAAATCAAGCACAATCCTCCTGAAGACATCAACAAACTAAATGATGTAAATCTCAGTCGTGTCGGCCTACAAATGAATTAAAAGGACAGTCATGTCGGCTTAATTAAAGACACAACGGTTCACACTTATGTCAGCTTATTTATGAAGGCATAACCACTATATATACCCCGTTGAACTTCGCAGAAGAGAGCAACAAAACTTAGACATCTCTGATATTTCAGACATCTTGTAACTTCAGATGAGGAGCAGAGATATATTTCATACATCTCTGAAGTCTCGGTCAAGCACAGTGGTATAGGGTCTCAGATGAAGTGCAGGAACACAAGTCTCTGCAAACTTCGGGTATAATTACAATGTGATCTTCTCAGTGGTAGCACTCTCGACTATGTAGTTCTCAGTGCAGGAAGAGAATCACAGTGACGTTCTTGGCATAGTTATGATAATGAGGATCTCAATGATACACTCAACATGCTCTCTAAACAAGTTACATGTTCCATATGGTTGTGATAAGAAGAAGCTCAACGATCCCACAATGATTCATTCTCATACATAGTCATGATTTTGGTAATGTAGCATTTGTGATTTCTTCCATAATGAGGACAAAATCATGATCTCGATGTGGCTCCCACATAATATAGAAACCTTGTTGACATGGTGAAGATCTCAAGTAAGAGTGCAACGATGATCTAAAGTGAAGGAGTAGTTATGGTGCAACAATAATCTAAGTGAAGGAGTAGCTATGGTGCAACAATGATGATGATCTCAAGTAGTGACAAATAAGAGGATTGGTGTCTTGGTCTTGGTCTTGGAGTGGCTAAATAGGTCAAGGGTCATGGTCTTGGTGTTCGTCAATTAGAATCTCTATAAGAAGAATTTTGTGTGGGTTTTCCTCTCCAAGAGGGAGAGGTTTTGGCCTTGGTAGAAAGCCAACATTGTGTGTCTTTGTCTCTTGTATTTTAGTAACTGTTTGATGATGTAAGAAATACACACACTAACTAATAATATCAAGAGAAGACTATGCTAATAAGAAAAAGTAAAAAATAACTCACAAATAGTTATCATTGTAAAGAAGAATCTCAATCAACTATAATTGCCCTAGATTCTCCAACATGCTATCAGAGATAAGGTACTGAAGTCAAAGGAAGGGCAACAAAAAGAGACATACAAGGATCAGTTTTCAAGAAGGGCACCAAAGCAAGTTGCATGGCTTTGACAAAATTGAAGGATCAGTCTACAACAACAGTCTATATCAGCAGGGGCTTTTGCCTATGCAATCAAGGAGATAGTGTACAACAGTAAGAGCGTTTATGTTCATAAGGCCACCAAGGCCCGCAGCAAAGTTGTCTACAAAGCAAGACCTCAAAATAAAGATCACATCATCTTGGAAGAGGTTGACACCATGGAAATAGTCCTGATCTACACTACAAAAGAAAGCAAAGCATATTGAAGCCACTGACATCTCCAAGGTTATGAAATCAAGCAAGTATCATCTCCTTTCCCTAGAAGAAGATCATCCTAGAAAGCAACAACTCATCCTCATCAAAAGGAGCAACCTATTCTATTGAGAAAAGACTCTCATGCAAAAAGAAGGTCATCCAAGAAGAAGAACTAATATATCTTCTTCAACCATCATCAAAGAAATCAAGGTGAAGATTTCGCCTTCACATGACAAGTAAGTATCTTTTCAATTTATAAATTTGGTTAAATGACTTCATGATTGCAAGGACATCTATAGGTTGGATGGGTCATCAAGATTCCTTGCATGAAGAAGGAGGATGGGCATAGTCCTCTAAGTCGTTGAAGTCATTGAACATATCAAAAGGTCTCCTTTGAATTCATGGAAAGGGATACTTATGAAAGGTCCCCTCATATAGCAACATTGGAGACATCAAAGAAATGTATATGATAAACTCATTCTCTGAAGATGCAATGAAGAAGGTCACATAAAATCTGATCTATAAGAAAATAAAGTATCAAAGGATGTAGGCTATCTCCAGAAGGTCTCACCTACAAAATCTGGGAAGGAAATCATCACTGTTCTAACTGATAGGCAAGGTAACAAATGTCCATGAACAAGAAGGTAACTTCATTCAACAATTTGTGGTCTCTATGCTAGATAAAGGAAAGTTGATGGCAAAAGTGTTGAAGGTTAAAGGACTTAATCATGTGCAAAAAGGAAAGGAAAGGGTCCTTAAACAAGACATAACAATGATATGGAAAGATTATAAAAGGAAAGCTCATATCACCAGAAAGATGGAGGAAGATGAAGAAAGGGACAAAGGAAAGAGGGAGTAACATATCTCTACTATGATTGAGATGGTATCCCTCACTAAAGGGTCCTATCATAAGCTCCTAAATCTTTAGTTACATATATGACCATGATAATAAGATGCATCCTGGCATCATGGAAGCATTAAAAACAAGAGCTCGAGACATCACCATGGGAATCATGGAGGACAAAATCGATAGCAGACAAACATGAAGGATAAGCTCTTGGGAACCTCATTGGACATTGAAGAAAATGATGAAGTCATCTAGGGAAAGGCTCATCATACAGAAAGGAAATATCTGCCAAATGGGGATATACAAGATCCTCAAGATTCTTTGAAGGAATCCTCATCAAAGGGTTCACTGATCTAGAGGAAGAAAGTGTTTCGCCAGGAAATCCAACTTATGGAATTCATGAGATGATGGTATGATGACATGAGAAATGAATTAGAGCAAGGGATTGAAGATCTTTTCAATCAAGGAAGTTGCTGGAAGAAGCCTAGATGACCTAAAGGTAAAATGAGGAATGTATTCTTGTGTTTAATATTATAATGTCATGTCATATGGTTGCAGGTAACATGGATCATTTCTTCAATCTTGAGAAGCATGATCAAGAGAAAAATGATTTCCTCCTCTAAAAGGATGCAGGAAGGCATAAGTCACACTAGATGAAATCAACATAATATGTCCTCGTATGAAGTATGAGGTGGTTGACCACAATGAAGAAACTATAATTGAAAGCTCCTGGGAATGGAATGTGTGAGGAAGGAAGAGATCGTGAGATATGCAACCCTGATGAAAGTGATCAACCTCCAAAAGGCCAAGAAGATTTGACTAGGAAATCTCCTGGAAAGATATGAAGACTCTGATGGAAGTCTGAAAAATATGGAGACCCTTGAATATAGATCTTTTGGAGATGTTTCAACATCTATGCTGGATGTTGATACCTACAAAAGTATGTCATGATGAAGAGCCATATCGAAAGGTACAATTTGATTTAATGTTATGTTTTGATTTCTTGAATAATATTTGGATGAGTTCATGCAGGGCTACTGGCACAAGAATTGTAAGTACAAGTACAACTATCATTCATGTGGAGGATGGAAATCCCTGAAAGAAACATGATAAGGAAGAAGTAGCCATATGACGAAGGTTCTAGATATGTATCAAGAAGGCCACTTTCCATGAAGAAAGGAATGACATGATGAACCAATAAGGAAAATGATAGATGGCTAATGCCCTACAAGGAAGAAGCTCGACTGAATTTTATGACATCAAGGAAATTGATCAAGCAATTGAAGGACCCACAAAGAAGAAACTATTGATGAAAAAGAGAGTCCCTAGTTAAAAAGGAGCTCTGAAAAGTCCCTAATTGAGAGGGAGCTTGGGCAAGTTCGTGGTCAAAGGGATCTTGGGTACATTCCTTTATAGGAATGGGCATGCCCTCCCTAGTTAAGAGGGAGAGATAGACACAACATTCTTGTCTTCACCTGGGAATAAAGAATGGGAGGATTGGGTAATCATCTGGAATTTGATGCTCTTTGAGGATGTGTAGGGCATCCAAGATAAGAGTAGGCAAGAGGATAGATATTCTTTGAGGGTTGGGAGCCCAAGATAAGAATAGTCCTAGAAGGTCAAACTCTTTGAATACCTGGGTGGGTATGTACCTTTAGAGACAATGATGAAGATGTCTATAATAATTGGTCTCACCAACATTGTGCTAAGATCTAATGAGAGATAGAGCTATCAGTCAAGGCCTTGATTTGGAAACAATGTTGGTTACTATGATGCTATACAGATGGGTTACCAATCCGATTCTTCTTATGAGAAATTCTTCAGATTGAGAATGACTAAGTACTATCATGAATACCTCCCTAGTTAAGAGGGAGTGTCGACGAAAGTGTAACTAGGTTCGGTCTTCATGACATTGTAATTATGATTTTTGTAAAATGAATTTATTGTTCCTTGCTACATGTGTTTCATGAGCAAGAGGTCTATTTATTTAGTGGATCCCATTGAGAGCATTAGGATTTCAAAGAGTCAATGTCATGTGTAATGTATATAAGTCTAGAACAACCCTCCAAGACAAGCATAATCCTCCTGAAGACATCAACAAGCTAAACGATGTAAATCTCAGTCATGTCGGCCTACAAATGAATTAAAAGGACATCCATGTCAGCTTAATTGAAGACACAACATTTCACACTTATGTTCTCTTATTTATGAAGGCATAACCACTATATATACCTCGCTAAACTTCGCAGAAGAAAGCAACAAAACTCAGACATCTATGATATTTTAGACATCCTGCAACTTCAGATGAGGATTGAGATATGTCCGCATACATCTCTGAATTCTCGGTCAAGCACAATGGTATAGGGTCTTAGATGAGGTGAAGGAACACAAGTCTCTGCAAACTTCAGGTATAATTACACTAAGTAATTACAATGTGAACTTCTCGGTGGTAGCACTCTTGATTATGAAGTTCTCAGTGCAGGAAGAGAATCACATTCACGTTCTTGGCATAGTTATGATAATGAGGATCTCAATGATACACTCAGAATGCTCTCTAAACAAGTTATAGGTTCCATATGGTTGTGATAAGAAGAAGCTCGGTGATCCCACAGTGATGCATTCTCATACTAAACACAATCATGATTTTGGTAATGTAGCATTCGTGATCTCGGTCATAATGAGGACAAGATCATGATCTCGATGCAACCCTCACACAGTATAGAAACCTTGTTGACATGGTGAAGATCTCAGGTAAGAGTGCACCAATGATCTAAGTGAAGGAGAAACTATGGTGCAACAATGATGATGATCTCATGCAGTGACAAAGAAGAGGATTGGTGTCTTGGTCTTGGAGTGGCTAAATAGGTCAAGGGTCATGGTCTTGGTGTTCGTCAATTGGAATCTCTATAAGAAGAATTTTGTGAGGGTTTTCCTCTCCAAGAGGGAGAGGTTTTGGCCCTGGCAGAAAGCCAACATCGTGTGTCTTTGTATTTTGTATTTTGGTAACTGTTTGATGATGTAAGAAATACACACACTAACTAATAATATCAAGATAAGACTATGCTAATAAGAAAAAATTAAAAATACCTCACAAATAGTTATCATTGTAAAGAAGAATCTCAATCAACTATAATTGCCCTAGATTCTTCAACAATGCTCGGTCATGTTGTCTAAGTGTTCAAGTCTTCCTTTAGGAAACCTAAGTGTCGAACTACTTGCTTTCACATGCCTAGCTCTTGATGCTTTCATAAGTTGCACTTCTTCTAAGCAGGCCTTATGCACTTCTTGGAGATAGTGGAGCGCACTCTTTACCATCAGGCACTACACGATCCGTGTTGATAGTCAGTGCACACTTCTTGGAAGCAAGATAATGTATCTCTTGTTTATAGATAGTTATTGTTCAATCCCTAGAGATAATCATTACACAATTCTTGAAGTCAACGGGCACACACTTCTTATTGACTGTCACTGTGTATTCCTTGTAGAAAAGGAGAGTGCACTTCTTTACGTCAGCATTGTCACAATTTTAGAAGTAATCAATAGGCCAAAGATCATTTTCACATTTGTCATTTGAAATGGAGGTTTACACATTCTTTGAGCATAAGAAGTATTTAGGGTTGCAAGTGCGTCATTCTCCATGTGAGTTTCTCAAATGTCCTTTTTGGTTTCTTTTGTTTTAGCATGTGTCCCTTTTGCTTGCTTTCATTCTTGCATGTGTTGCTTTTGCTTGCTGTGTCATATCTTGTTAATATCACCTTGGCCCACCTTGTAGAGGTAGCTCCATCATACTCTCTTGCACTAGTTCATGCTATCTATCTTAATAAAATGTGCTGGACACTCTCCCATGAAATAGTTTTTGATTGCAGTCAACACTTGTGTCGCAAACACTTGCACTCTAACTGTTGCACTTGGAAATAAGTGTCATTTTATTGTGCCTTCAATTAATATATGTTGGTTTCTGGTACTGTACATATTCTTGTCATGTGTTTGATCATGTATATGTATGCGATCATGTTTGGGACATGTTTATATGCCCTTACTCTCTCTCTTTCCTTTCTCACTATTCTCACACTTGGTCAATTTTTGGGATTCTTCATTGTCCTCACATCATGCACAAGTTATGAGCACATCCAACTTTTAGTCAAGTGATGAGTGCATTGTTTACTTCCAGTCCTCAGTGGTGAGACTATTGTCTCCTAAAACTGTGCCCACCTTGAGGACAACTACCTTCACATTGTGCATTGTGCATATTCAGAGCATAGTCACTCAACCCTTGCTGCTTACACTTGCGCATAGCGTAAAGCGTTAATCAATCCTGACTTGTGTTGCGCATTGCGCACTCCTAGTGGAGAGTAAGGTCTCCTCCTTTAGCCTTGTTGAGAAATCTAGGGCATGAATAGTTAAAATATTTCTCTGCTTGATAATTGCTTGTGATATACTTCTTAGATTATATTCTTTTCTTCATTATGTTATTATTGTGTTCTTTTCATGAAAACAATTACCAATATGCACAACAAAAGACAAATGACACAGTATGTAAGCTTGTCAGCCAGAGCCAAAACCTCTCACCTCTTGAGAGGAAAACCCAATCAAAATTCTTCTTCTAGATCTTCAATTGAATATTATCAAGACCATGACAAAGACCCTTGACTCTAGTATCCTCCCAAGAACCTTGTCGCTAACCTTGATGCTCTGCCTCTTTCCTTTCTCGATTTTTTTCTTGATCTTGAACTGCTCTCCTTGACTCCTTTTATAGAAACTTGATCTCTATCCTTCACAATGCTTCTTCTCGACTTATTTTAGAGAAGCTTGGTCTCTATGATCTTATTGGCTTCCTCTAGAGAATCTCAGTCTCTAGATCTATATCTTTGTAACCCAGAACAAGTACCCCAAAAGAGTCCTTTCTTCACTATCCCAGAAGAAACTCTTCCTTCGCTATCCTAGAAGAAACTTTTCCCTCACTTGCCTAGAAGAAACTCTCCTTCATTGATTCAAAAAGAAACCTTCTTTGCTATGCTCAGAAGAATCCTCCTTCAGTATGCCTAGAGGAATCCTATTTTCGCACTTTCCTTTGTAGCCCCTTCTTCGCACAATTTCTTCACCTCTTCTTCATACTTTTGCTTGACCACTTCTTTGCACTTCTGCTTGAACGAATGCTTTTCGAGTTTCTTTCATTTGAGTGAGGCCGAGTGTGGCTATATATACACTTCATCTCATGTCCTTTAGGCCGACATGATCACAAGAGTTACACCGACTTCTTCTAGCATGTTCTTCCATCATTGGAGGCCGACTTGAAGAGGATAAGTGACAAGGTCTTGGAGGATACTTTACATAGACAAGTTTTTGACTTTATACAACATGTAACATGACTTCATTACATGACAATCACTTTATCAGTTTATGACTAGATGACAAATAATTCCTAAAGACTCTCAATGGGAGTCTTGACTCAAAAATAAAATCTCTTTCTCATGAAACCCATGAAGCAAGTCAATACAATAATTTTATTTTTCTTCTTTACATCTCATTACATAAAATCATAATTACATTTCATTATGAAGACTGGACCTGGTTACACTTTTCAACACTCCCTCTTAACTAGGGAGGTATTCATAATGGTACTTGGACTTTCTCAATCTGAATAATTTATCATAGGAAGAATTTGGATTGGTAACTCATTTGTATAACATCATATCAAAAAGAATTGTTGCATAGAAAGGCCTTGACTAATAGCTCCATCTCTCCACAAGATATGAGCTCAATGTTGGCGAGACCAATGATTTATAGACACTTTCATCATTGTCTCTCTCGGAACATCCCCTACCCAGGTACTCAGGGAATATTCTTATCTTGGACTCCCCAACCCTCAAATAATATCGGTCCTCCATGACTACTCTCCTATTGGATTCCCTATCTCATCCTCAAAGAGTTTCAGATACCAAATGATTACCCAATCCTCCATTTCGTCTTCCCAGGTGAAGACCAAAATGACATGTCTATCTCTCACTCTCAAATAGGGAGGACATATTCCAACAAAGGATTGTACTCATTCCTACAAAAGGAATGTACCTAAGCTCCCTCTTGGCTTAGGAATTTCCAAGTTTCTTCCAAGTAAGAAACTTCTTTCCAGGCTCCCTCTTAACTAGGGACCTATAACAACTCCTCATGTGGAGATCATGGGAACAACCAGCTGCTTGAAGAGCTCCTTCCTTTGATGTCATGAATTTATTATTCGTCATGGAGTCTTCATTTTTTGGGTACTTCTTCATAGGGCATAGACCATCCATCACTTTCATCCATGAGTTAGTCATGTCCTCATTTCATTAGAAAGTGATTCATCAGATTTTCCATCTGGATTTGCCTCATGTCATGCTGCTTTCATTCATGCCATATTTTCTAGAGGGATCTTACATCCTTCTATATGGTCCTCTTGGAAGTCATCCACAAATTTCCCTTTGGTAGTCCTACATAATATCATCCAGATATTAGTTCAAAAATAAGAAATGAACACTTAAATTAAAATTACCTTTGTGATGGTCTTTCATCATGACATCTTCCTATAAGTATCAACTTCTTGCATGTATGTCGACACATCTCCTAAATATATTCATTGTCAAGGGTGTCCATATTTTTACGACTTCTGTCAGATTCTTCATATATTTCTGGAAGATATTCTAGTCAACTCTTCTTGGTATTGGATGTTGAATGACTTCTACTTTTGTTGCATATTTTCATGATCTCTTCCTTTCTTTTCATACACTTCATTCTCAGGAGATTCCAATTAGAGTTCCTTAATCGTAGTCAACTCCTTCATGATTTATATGAGAACATATTATGTTGATTTCGTCTAGTGTGACCTATTCCTTTTTGCAATCTTTCAGAGGAGGAGTCCCTTCTTCTTTTGATCATATTTCCCAAGATGGAATAGTGATACATATTATTTGCAACCATATGACATGAATTTCATAATAATCTATGTAAGCATACATACCTCATCTTTCCTTTCGATCATCTAGAATTCCTGTAGCAACTTCATTTTAATGAAAGAACTTTATCCTTTAGACCTGCTTATTCATTATGTCACCATACCATCATCCCATGATTTGGAATTCTTGATGAAACATTTTCTTCCTTTTTATATCGTTTAATCCTTTGATAATGATTCCATCAGAGAAATTTGAAGATCTTTCATATCCTCACCTAGAAGATGTTTCCTTATTGAATATTGTATGATGATCCCAGTTGATGATGACCTCTACTTTTTTCTATAAGTATCATTATTAGGTTTCCAAGAGATTTTTATTCTTTGTAAACAATAGAATTTATTCCAAAAATTCTTTCTGCTTCCCATGTCACGAGTTCTTACTTCTAATGCTTCTATCAGAATGGTATTTTCACTTCTTCATTCTTAAACTTCTTTGTCTCAGGATCTTTCACTTCTTCAATAATGTGGGCTTCTTCCCTATCCATCTTGTCCTTACTACGTTGAGGACAATCTCTTCTATAGTGCTCGAGTTCTTGACATCCATAGAATCTTAACTTAGCCATGTTCTTCCTTTTCTTTTGAGGACCGAACTTTCCAAATTTACCTTCTTTCCATAGCAGCGTATGCTTGATTTTGCTCATTTGGTCCAATATCAACCTTTGCCTTCAGTCTGGTTTCTTCGATCTTATAGAGTGGCCATAGATCTTGAAATGGAGTAGTCTCTTTCTTCCCATATAAACTTGAAGTGAAGTTACCTCATTATTCCGGTAGTACATTTAATACCACTGTGGTCATCTCTCTATTAGACATGACTTCCCAGCTCTTGTAGTTGATCTCGAATTTTTGATATCCTCATAAAGTATAAGGCTATTCCATCTTCCTTGGATATCTTCGTTTTTTAGAGTTCTTGCCTTAATGAGATTACTTCTCTTGCAATACTTACGGAAAACAACTCTACCAATTTTCCATCTATAGCTTTTGCAGTATCCAACTTTGATACATATGGGATTAGAGAAATGTATTAGATGTATTCCTTGTAGAATATGAGTTTCAAAGTTGTGGGACCCTATAGAAGCCAAGCATACCTAAATTAGGTCAAGGGTATGGAGTTGATTACTCAAAGATGGACTTGACTTAATTGGGGAGGATAATAGGAGCAAATGAGTAATTTTCTTTTGAGATTTGAATGCAATGATCCAAATGAGAACACTAACCCAAATCAACCTAGGGAGAGAAATGATCCTCGAGCTAGGGCTTGCGATATATCGAGATTCCATAGTCGAAATTTCTTGAAATTTGGAGGACCCCTTGAGAAGACCCCAACACAATTGTGGACCAATTTTCAAGGTGTTTGGATGGCTACAAATTATTTTTCATGATGCCCTAGGTGACCCTCTAGGGTTAGGCCTAGAAAGTGGAAAAGTTATGAAAAGAGAGGTAAATTTGACCACCAAAGGGATACAAGGATCAATGCCTTATTACTTGGGCTTAATTGAGTCAAGATACACATAGACCATAGATTTCGTTATCTAAAAAGCCATATTTGACCTTTGCTAGCCTTTCCAAGGGCAACAACCAAGTCAATAGAGATTTATACTTCAAATTCGCGAAGGAGATAGGGTTTCGAGGTCTTTAACCTAAGAGGTTCCTCTGGGAACATTCACCCAATCTCTGAAAGGTTAACACATGCATTTAATTACTTATTCAATGTCCTAGAAGAATTTCGCATTACATTTAACCCATATAAGAATAAAGATAACAATGTACATGCAATTAACCAGTGAAATAACAAGAATAACGTCAAAATTTCGACTTACATGAGAGAGTGTATATCCATTTATCAAATTTGCATTAGAGAATATCCAAAGGCAATAGTGAAATCCAAACATCATAGTGCATCAATAAAAACTCCAAAAATTCATCCCAACAAAAAGTGCAAAAATCTCATAAGAGATACTAATCCAATCCAAGTGATGATGAGAGAATGAATCACCTCTCATCTATTTATACAATCTCTAATGAGTTCAATTTAGATAATTTGGCCTAATTAAGCCCCTAAAATAAAATAATGTGCATACGAATAATACTTTTGGTGACAAGCCCACCAGATAGCTCAATAACAAAAGAACAAGCCTCTTAATAGGGTCAAATGATCAACGAAGTGAATTGTTGGGACTTTGAGGAGGTCTAATGAAGTCCAAGGGGTGCCATGATGAAGAAATGGGCTCTAAACATACTGGACAAGGGTTAGCCCCTTGTTTTCCTAGCAAAAACATGTGGTGCTTCCAAGTGGGTGTGGAAGCACAAGGTCATCCTCATGGGTCTCCAAATGGATCAGAAGTGCCTGTAGACCATCTATAAGGGCTGAAATAATGACATATGCCCTCCCTCTTCAATGGGGGAGAATCCTCTAGATCTTGGAACATATGTCAAGTGTATGATACATCTGTGGAGCCAGCTGGGCATGGTGAACCTGTTACATCATCCTCACCCCAAAGGTGGAATAGGAGAAATCAACGAGCGCTGTTGGGGATCCATGAAGTAATGTCGGCTATGGTGGAGGCCAATGGATCTCAATGCTCACCCTACAAGTGCCAATGTGGCCCTCTGGAGGGCTAGGACCCCGTATAGGGAGACCAAGACCCAAATGGGGATCAACCTCCAATCTTGCATAAGATCCAATGCGTCCCCTTCTATCCAATAAAACAAACCATTAGAATAATCAAGTAAAAGATCTTACAAATCATGGAATCAATGGGGCACTTCATGGTGGCATGCCCTTTCATAGTGGGCTTTGGTATGCACAAGTGTCTCCAAGCTCAATAGGGGGTTATCTAAGGACCCTATAAGGTGGTTTCAACCTATAGAGGAGGTGACATGTCCATGGTACATCCCTCAAATGGTAGGTGGAAAATGGTATAATAATGTAGCAGAGTGGGGATAAGGGGAAATCATCTAGACCACATGCCATGGTTCATGGGTAGCTATAATAAAGGAGACCCACGCCTGGGTATGTGAGTGCAGGAGGGAGAAAATCGTGGTACATAAGTTACCCTGACCTTTGTTTTTCCACCCTTCCTCATATGCATTTTCCCTTTTATTAATTTTTCTTCATAGTTGCTCGGTGCTCCAGGGGATGAGAGCATGATGTGTAATATGTAGCAGTGAATACCCACTTAAGGTGGGGCGGTTCATCGCCCACTAGCATTTGGGACAATCATGGGTTCCTTAATGATAGAGGGGCCTCATCTAGGGCCCATAGAAACCAAGGTGATGGCCATGGATAAGGGGTATAACTCATGTTTGGCTTTTTCCCATGTGCTAAATTCATGTCCCGACCATCTTTTGCATTTTTGTGGTACATTTCCTTTTGAGAGTGTCCAATTTATGCTTTTTCTTTTCTTTTTAGCTGCATCAACCTTCGTGGCATTGTTCCAGGCCTGACCCAAGGTATGGACAAGGGGAGGGGAAGGCTAACCCTATTTGGACCCACTGGACACATGTAGACCTAGATGGGAAAATACATGAATGGGGCTAAAATGTGGAAGGGTAGTGATTTAGGTGGTATCGTGAAGTGGGACCACACAACCAAAATTGGGATTTCCCATGTAGTGCCAACCCAAAGGCCAAATGGTTAGTAAAGGAGTTCCCACAGGACTAGGATAAAAGGATAAACATGAAATCAGGCAGTGGATATAAGAATACAAGCTTATCCCACTCTTTTCGCTGAATCCCCCACCAATGCATGCACAAAAGTTCCCATGACAAGTAAGGAAAATTTTTCAACTATACCAATGAAAATCCATACCTTTGAGGTCAGGAGGCCCACCTTCAAACATACATTCTTGACAAGTAGTCAAGGGACCACATGGTTGGCTCAGATGGCAGAGACAATGGCACATTGAGCTCTCTGGCAGCTTCAAGGGGTTGCTGGTTGCCGGTTGAGGACCATCTAGGATAAATTTTTTCTCCTATATATACTACCCACAGGTGGTGGGTAACATTTGGCTCCAATTAGGACATGAGCTCTCAGGGAAAGTGCATGAAGCTACTCGGATGGGAGGTCACGAGAATACCAACAATATCTTGGTACCGTAGACCTGTTACCTGCACGTATCAAAGACCAAGCACACGGGGTAGCATGTTTTTGTTGCGTCTAATCATCACCCATGCTTAATATTATGCCATAAAAATCAACAGGAAAGTAAAGATATGAAAACATAATTTAAATTCAACTAATCTACCATGAGAAAAACCATATTATGTTAGTTCTAATGAGAAACTCGGAATGCAATGCATCCTACCCCAGAATGCATATAGTAAGGCTAATACTAAGTGTAATCATAAAGCTAGTGCAACCAACATATCATCATATCACTATACATATGCCTGCCAGTATGATTAGTTATGGAACAAAACCCAATGTGAATACAAACATAATCAGATGGAGGGTGAAGTGGGTGGGAGGTGGGAAGACATGATCTCCATTTGAGGTAAAAGGAAGTCCTAGGAGAAGGAGAATAGGTCAATCTAGAAGTGTGGGGCTTTCCATCTAAGTTCACAATGGTGGAATGAAAGATCACTCCAAAGAACTCCCTATCAGAATAATTGCTTACAATATTATGCTTTGTATATGCCACAAGGTCGTGATGAGAGGGAAACAAAGGGTGAGGGAAGGAAGGAGTGCAACAAATAGGTTGCTCACTGTGATGGTCACATTAGAGAGGGGAGGTTGTGGAGTGATCATATTCCTGAGGGTGTGTCAAAGGAGATAAGTATATTCAATGAGGGGCTCTTCCTTGACACTATACTTTGAAGGGGAAAGGGCACATCGTCACTTTAGATCTTATGAAAAGGGGCGAGGGAATCACTTGTTGAAGACTTAAGATGACGAACAAGAGGAAAATGGAAAAGGGAGGGTGAAGTATTATATTCAACAAGTTTTTCCTCCTTAAAATCATAATCTAAAGGCTCAAGTGATTTGAATATAGAATCATAGGTAGGAGAATTATTTATTTCTTCATTATTAGTATCATACATTTTGTTTTCCCTAAGAGGAGAGTCAATTACTTCCCACTGTCTTTCTTCATGCAAGGGAAAAAAATTATTCTCCTTCCCAAGGCTATCAATGGGTATGTCATCATAAATAATGCCTGAGAGAAGGGGAAAATTATTATCAGCCTCATCCTCTTTGTCGGTATCATAAATGGGAGCACAATCAAATTGAGGACCAATAATTTCCCATTTCTCCCTTTCAATGTGGAAATAATCTCCAGTGTCATCTTCCAAGGAGTTCATGTGATGACCTACCTCAAGGTTTTCAAAAGGAGAGTCATCATGAGTGATATCCTTGAGAAAGGTAAGCTCAGCCTTAGCTTCGCTTTCCATGGCCTCACCTTCCCTAACACTTGTGTCCATTGAATCATTCGGTTTATCATGTGAACCCAATGAAGACTCATCTTCCCGTTGATCACCTAGATCACTAAAGTTGTCTCCAACCTCTTTAGCGAGACCTTCTTTGCAGCTTTATCACATGTAACAGGAGGAGGGTTCTCCTTGGAAATTAAATGGGAACTTGAGACATATTCCTCACCTTTACCAAGATCCTTTTCAACATTACTCATTTCATTGCGTAGATTTTCCATAGAGGCGTCTCTTAGAGCCTCCCACTCTTCATGAGGGATGCCACCCCATATTTATGGAAGAATACCTTCAAAACTGTTATAATAAGTGGGAATCTCGTGAGGGAGGGTATCATACCAATCTTTAACCTGAACTTCAAGTGATAAGGCTAATAATCTCATAACTATGTCTTCATTGTTAATCCTTACTGGGGCTAATACCCAAAAGAAGTTGTCAAGATGTACATTGGGATCTTGGTTAGGACTCCTTTTGAACTTAGGCATCCATCCTTTGATCGATGCTTTGATTTCCGAGCACTCTATAACTTATTCATTACTAAGGTCATTATAGGGAGAAGAGGGGAATTCCTGCTCCTCGAGATAGTCCATTTCTTATGATTTTTTCACATTAAGAGTTAACAACGAAGTCACCAGGGTGAATGTAGATGCCTTAATAGATGCTTGCTCCACCCTACAAGCATTAACTCTGAAGTTTAATGAAGAACTAGGGGTTCGTTCTTCCAATGGAGTCGCTAGATGATATATCAATAATGTCGTATGGGGAATAGAACATATGGTTCGTGTCCCTGACAATGACGCAAAATATGTTACCGCTCAAGCTATTAGGGGTCATAAGAGGGGATCCTTGAAGGGAAACTACTAGGTTAAGGGAAACAATGGAGTGATAGCCCACTGTCACCTCAACTAAGGCTCTCTACTCTTTATGGACTTTCAACAATGGGAGGAGACTCGACACAATAAGTATCACGATAATGAGTGTATCAATGACAGGATGAAAGGTGATCCTAATGCCCTATTCACAAGAGAGGCTCAAATATATGGCTTACTTGCTTAAGAAGAAAGGTAGTGGGCTCTTTAGGAAGGGTTAAGGGGACACTTGAGCCTAGGTTTAGAGGATATGCCTTGACAAGGGCCTTCCTAGACTTAAGGATCCTTATGGAGAAGTGGCTTAGATGCAATCCTTATAGAATATGAGTTTCAAAGTTGTGGGACCATAGAGAGGCCAAGCAGACCCAATCTAGGTCAAGGGTATGGAGTTGATCACTAAAATAAGGGCTTGACCTAATTGGAGAGGATAATAGGATCAAAGGACTAATTTAATTTGACACTTTAATGCAATGATCCCAGTGAGGACACTAACCCAAATCATCCTAGGGAGAGAAATGATCCTTGAGCTAGGGCTTGCGATATCTCAGGATTCCACAATTGAAATTGCTTGAAATTCGGAGGACCCATTGAGAAGACCCCAACACAATTGTGGACCAATTTTGAAGGTTTTTGTATGGCTACAAAATATGCCCTAGGTAACCCTTTAGGGTTAGGCCTAGAAAGTGGAAAAGTGAGGAAAAGAGAGGTAAATTTGACCAGCAAAGGGATATAAGGATCAATACTTTATTGCTTGGGCTTAATGGAGTCAATATACACATAGATCATGAGATTTCGTGAGCTAAGGAGCCCTAATGGACCTTTGCTAGCCTTTCCAAGGGCAACAACCGGGTCAATAGAGATTTATAATTCAAATTTGCGAAGGAGACAAAGTTTCGAGGTCTTTAGCCTAAGAGGTGCCTATAGGAACATTCACCCAATCTATCAAAGGCCAATGCATCCATTTAATTACTTATTCAAGGCCCTAGAATAATTTCACATTACATTTTACCCATATAAGAATAAAGATAACAATGTACATGTAGCTAACCAGTAAAATAACAAGAATACCATCAAAATTTTGACTTACATGGGCGAGAGAGAGTATATCCATTTATCAATTTTTCATTTGAGAAGCTCTAAACACAATAGCGAAATCCAAATGTCATATTGCATCAAGAAAAGATCCAAAAATTCATCATAGCAAAAGATGTGAAAATATCATAAGGGATACTAATACAATCCAAGTGATGATGAGAGAATGAATCACCTCTCATCTATTTATACAATCTCTAATGAGTTCAATTTAACTAATTTGGCCTAATTGAGCCCTTAAAATAAAATAATTTGCATAATAACAATACTTTTGGTGACAAGCCCACCAAATAGCTCAATAATACAAGAACAAGCTTATCAAGAGGGTCGAATGATCAACCAAGTGAATTTTTGGGCCTTTGAGGAGGCCAAATGAAGTCCAAGGGGTGCCATGATGAAGAAATGGCCTCCAAACATAGTGGACAAGGGGTTGGCCCCTTATATTCCAAGAAAAAACCAATGGTACTCCCAAGTGGGTGTGGGGGCACAAGGTCATCCTCATGGGTCTCCAAATGGATCAGAAGTGCCGATAGACCATATGTAAGGGCTGAAATGATGACATAAGCCCCCCCTCTGCAATGGGTGATAATCCTATGGATCTTGGAACATTTTCCAAGTGTATGGTACATCTCCATGGAGTCAGCTGGGCATGGTGAACCTGGTGCATTATCCTCATCCCAAAGGTGGAATATGAGCAATCAAAAAGTGTTTTTGGGGATCCATGAAGTAATCTTGGCTATGATGGAGGCCCATAGCTCTCAACGCTCACCCTACAAGTGCTAATGTGGCCATCTGGACGACGAGGACCTCGTATAGGGAGACCAAGCCCCAAATGGGGATCCACCTGCAATCTTGCATAATATCCAATGCATTCCCTTTCTCTCCAATACAAAAAATCAATAGAATAATCAAGTAAAAGTTCTTACAAGTCATGGAATCAATGGGGCACTTCATGGTGGCATGCCCTTCCATAGTGGGATTTGGTAGGCACAAGTGTCTCCAAGCTCAATATGTTGAGGAATGTAACTAGATTCGGTCTTCATATTTGTATTTGAGTCAAAGAATAAGAAACAATCTATTATTATTATTATTATGATTTATTAAAGCATGGGTTTCATGCTTGGGTCATCATGTTTTAGGTCAAAGTCCCCATTAAGGATTTCTAGGATTTATTTTGAGATATTAGAGTCATTGTCCATTTAAAGAGACCCTTCTTGGGCTTTTGAATTGTGTAAAAAGGTTTATTATTGATTCAAATTAGGTATTTGTCTCCTCCACAACAATTCGACCTCAATATGGGCAATTTGAGCTCACCTAAAGCCTATATATACAAGCAGTTTGATTTCATTTGGAGATATCAACTCAAGAAGTTCGATCTATGTCAAACAGGTGCAAAAAAGTGTGAAGTTCAAGGTGAATAAGGAAGATATATAAATCGAAGGTTTTTGGCTATCTCTTTCTATCTCGTATGCGAAGTTACTGGGCCAGTTATGAGACTGTTGGGTCAAATTTTCTGCTACTGGAAGGTCGAAATTGTGGATTTGCTGCTGCAGGGTCTAAGATCTAGGTCGAAGTTAATAGAAGGAGAGGTTGACTTGGTGGTTGGAGGAGGTCTTTGTCTAGGTCGAAGAGTCTTTGATTATCTCATCTTAACTACTGAAGGAAGAGGTTTGACTGGGTTTTCCCCTAGATAGGGGTTTTTCCTTGGCAGAGTGCCTACATCTTGTGTCTCTTGTTCTTGTGTTCTTCATACACATATAATTAGGTAATTTCTTGATGAAAGATAATAACAAAGATATAAACTAAGCCAATATAATTCACAAGGAATTATCAAGATAGAGAAATCTAACCCTAACTCTACTAGCCTTGATTTTTGAACATGGTATCAGAGCTAAGTTCAGGGAAAATTAGAGATCACTCTCTTGGCTTGAAAGAAAGGGCTAATCCCTCTATGATGAGATACTTGAAAATGGGGCTCAACATTGTAGGAAGATGGATCAAAAGGGTCGCCTACAACTTATTCAACAAAGTCAAAGACAAAGGGTCTTTGGTTGCACTCACATGTTCACTCAATGATGACAATGCATGCATTATTGATAGTGGAGCATCAAGGCACATGACAAGAGATAGAAAAAACTTAATACTCTATCAAAAGAACATTCTTTTCATGCAGTGGAATTGGGAAACAACAAAAGCTATGCTGTTAAAGGCCTGGGATCAACTTCTTTAAAGCTGGACAATGAAGAAAAGCTATATCTCAACAATATACTATATGTTCGAGGTTTGAAAAAGAATTTAATTTCAATTTCTTGCTTAGAATATAAAGGTGATAGAGTTTCTTTTGTAGATGGAGAGGTTTTGACTTGGGGTAAAGATTAAAGCATCGATAAAGCTAGAGTCATTGGAATTTGTGAAGGAAGTTTATATAGAGTATTGACACCATCTCCTCAAGCCCTAGTTCACATGGAAATCAATCCCATTGAACTATGGCATAGAAGATATGGTCATTTACATTACAAGGTTATTCCCTCTCTCAACAAATTGGAAAATGGCATTCCCAATATTAAAGATCGTGAAGGAATATGCAAGGGATGTGCCTTAGGAAAGAATACAAGAAAACCATTTACAAGTAGTGAAACAAGGTCTAAAGAAATATTGGACCTTATCCATTCAAATGTGTGTGGACCTATGTCTAAAAAATCACTTGGAGGTCATATCTATTATGTAACCTTCATTGATGATCACTCTAGAAAGACATGGCTCTATCTACTCAAAACAAATGAGGAAGTATTTGAAAAGTTCAAGGAATTCAGATCTGAAGTAGAGACCTTAATCGAAAGAAGAATAAAGACTTTAAGATCCGATAATGGTGGAGAACACACTTCAAAAGAAATAATTGCATATTGCAAAGAGGAAGGAATTAAGTGGGAGCTAATTGTTCCCTACAACCCCGAACAAAATGGAGTCGCAGAAAGGAAAAATAGAAAAATTGAAGAATGTATTCAAACAATGATATTTGATCAAGACATTCCAAAATTTCTATGGTGATATATTCAAAATAGAAGTCCTCATAGAATCCTCAAACCGACAGATTCTGGGACATTTCATTATGGTGTATTTTATTCGAGCAGTGCTACAATTTTACTCTCTATTTGTACAAATTCTGATTGGGCAGGTGACGGTTATGATTGACGATAAACCGCTGGTTACATATTTCAACTTGGTTCAGGTACGATCTCTTGGTCCAACAAGAAAGTGAAGACTCTTTCTTTATATTCATGTGAATCAGAGTATAGAGTAGCCAAAGAAGCAGCTAAAGGAGCCATTTGGTTATGACATGTTCTTACCGAGCTTGGTCTGGTTCCGAAAACATCCACTATGTTGAAATGTGACAATCAGGGTGCAATTCAACTTGCTAATAAACCAATATATCACTCCAAGACAAAGCATCTCGACTTTGATGCTCATTATATCCGAGGTCTTGTCCTTGATGGTATTATTTCTCTAGATTATTTTCCTACCGAGCAGCAGGCAACTGATATCTTCACCAAATCCTTGACAGAAGCAAAGTATGTGCATCTTCGTTCTTTGCTTGGGATGAGGGAAGTTGTCATCAAGGGGGAGTAGTAATGACTCCTTCCTTTCTTAGTGTTAGGATGGGCCCTTCTCCCAACCATTATTAAGGGGGAGTGTTGGAATATATTATATTCCTTGGAAGGTAATAATGTTTTTGTATTATGTTGGAAGTTGTCCACAATCTTATGTAAAAGAGTAATACATCATATCCCATATTTATTATGGCATAGTATACTCTTGTATCCATTTATTATATAAAGAGGTGTTATTTTGGAGAATTATATTATCCCACATTTAATATGTGAGAGTAATTCCTCCACATCTCCGGGTATATAATAGGTTCAATGGAGCCTCTTAAGGCATATACCATTTTTTTTGATATCATCACATCTTATCCTATGCTCACAACATACTGCTATTGTATTGAGTTATTTGTAGTTGCTCTCTTTGTAAGATTATAGGAGATTCCTGAAGATGATAGAAGACAACCTTCCCGTGGACATAACCCAATTAGGTTAGGTGAACCACATATATGTGTTGTATTCTTCTTCCTTGTTCTCTTTCTGTTCTTATTTATATGTTGATATATTGTTGGTTTCTTAGATAGATAGCTAGTTTAGTAGATCTAATATTCTAACACATATATATGTCGACACCCAACCATTATTTACTCCTTTATCAGGGTTTGGTTTACGAGTTGAACACTGGAATTTATCCGCTTACTCTTACTCATATTGTGTAAAAACTTTAATTACAGGTAATTTAAAGTCTACCACCATTCTCTATTTATCCACAGTTTGTTTGTTTATATATTTTGTATTATGGTCCTTCGATTTTGTTCCTGAAACTCATAATATCTAGTTATGGGTTTTCTCTTTTTGTTAAATATTCAAGACTTTAATGCTTCAGGGTATTTATCCACTACGTTTAGTAATTGGCAAGTGCATATATCGTTCTAGCTTTGACTCACAATCTCTTTGGTCGATATAGTTAGTTTTATTTTGTATCGTGTCTACATATGATCCTTTAAGTGTTATTCCCTAAAGATTTGCATGTACTCATAACGATTGGTTGCAAGGTGGACTGACCTTGTTGTCGGTTTATATTGTTTCCCAAAGGTGTTGCGGGATTAGGCCATGGTTTTGGATTGTCTTCGATGGGCTTCTCGACCTCTAGACTTAAGGCTAACCAGAACCCTGGTACGGTGACACCCTTATTTTCTTTAACTGTTCAAAATTATATTATGTTTAATTGAAATTCTTCTGGAATAAAGGTATAGAATGTTCCTCTTGTAACAGGGTGTTATCAGTTCTAGTCTTTTTTATGCTAATGAAAGAGAACAAACTTCTGTTTATTTTCATTATTCACACAGTTTAATACAATTTTGTAGTACTATTATTCTAATGTCTCTTTACATTCAGTTTGAATTCTCATTCACAATGTATTTAATTAAAAAAAAAAATAACACAGATAAAACTCTAGTTCTTTTCCAGACTCATACAATCATGAATGCCTTTAGAACTTAAACAAAATATATTCATATAATGATACTTATCTAGTGTTTTGTTTGCATTGCAAAATTAATCAAGAAGCCTTTCCACTCGACCGTGAGCCTGGCAATAACATCTAGTCTCCCCCCCGAGCTTCCACTCGTCCATGCAGTATAGGTGTAAACCCTAAGTTAAGTAGCTTCCAAACCTTAAGACCACCTGGTCCAGTTCAGAGACTTAACTCACATGATTTGTTTTAAGGGTTCCACTGGCTCAAAGTCTAGCTCAAGAACTCCTTAAGACTTTGCAACGTCTTGATCACTTGCAAAATGTCTTATGTCAGGCTTTCGCTTCTCTTTTGGTCTCTCTCTCGCTCCTTAGGCTCTTTTCCTTCTCTTTCCTTCGAAAAAGATCTTCCTTTGGAACCATCCTTTTTCTAGGAAAAAAGAGAGTTTCCAACTGACCTAACTATCTCGAGGGTTTTTTATTAGTATATATTTTAAAATTTTTCTTTTAATACTCAAAACTTCATTTTTCAATCATCTACGAGTCACATCATTCATTAAACTTTCCTCTAAACCACATCTAATTAATTAAATTCATAAAACAAACAACAAAAATGAAAAATAAAAATTAAAACAACTACAATAATTCATAAAATACCCATAAAGTGTCACTACAAAGCAAAAATATTACTTGTAATTACATACTTTAACTCAAATTTGAGAGAAATAGCTTAAACAATAGTTCCAAATCCAAAAATAAAAGAAATAATAAATAAATCTTAATAATAAAAAACATAAAATTACCTTTACTTCCCTTAAAATAAACATTTAAAAACAAAATTCTAAATAAAATAATAATTTTTAACAAAACATTACATAATATTCCAATCAATATAATTATTTATAAAATATCATAAAAAGCTAAATGCTTAATTTTATTTTTATTAACAAAAAAACCTATTTTTATAAAAGTCACTCTTAATTAATTATTCGAATGAGCCTGGATCAAAAAATGAAAGATTACTTTACACATTAATAAAATAGGTTATTTTTATTAACCAAAAAAACCTATTTTTATAAAAGTCACTATTAATTAATTATTCGAATGAGCCTGGATCAAAAAATGAAAGATTACTTTACACATTAATAAAATAGGTAAGTAAAGTAGTTATATTAAAATCCTAACCATTGTTTTTCAAAAATAGAAAAATAAAAAATTAACAGCTTGAGAATTGATAAAAAAAGGCTCGATTTTAATCCTCAATGATAATGATGGAAAAAACAAAAATAAAAAAATCATAACACATTCACAAATTGAAAAAAAGGTTCACTGAAAATATAATTTAGTGCCTAATCCATTATTTTATTAATAAATATTAATTAAAACTCAGCCCTCAACCTAAAACAACCAAAAAAACGAAAGACCAACATGTTTCATCATAATGCACCATGCAACTTCCACAAGACTCACATGTTTAATCATAATGCACCATACAACTTCCTCATAAGATTGGTAGAAATGTTTTTAAGTTTTCTATTGGAATTTTAAGCAAATAATTTCTTTTTATTATCATTATGAAAATATGATGATTTAAAAGTTGAAATTGTGGTAATTATTTTGATAAAGTGTTTATTTTATAATAAATTTTTATAATTTAAAT
>APFE030975649.1:205818-223137 GCA_000404065.3 Pinus taeda | reverse complement strand
TCTATCATCCCTGATCATCCATCTCAGATTAAGGCATCAGCGCTCAGTCCTACCTTGCCCCAAAGATCCCCTGCAAAAAACTGTGCTCAATCCCCGCACCCTGAATTGCACTCCCTCCAATTGCCACCAAAAACCCAAAAATCTTTAAATCAACCCCCCTTATCAATTTACTAGCCTAATATCTTTTATCCTAATTGGTCAGCTTATCATATGGAAAGATCTACCGAATCTGACCCGAGAGAGCCTTCTCATACCTCGTAGGGCTAGCTACGAGGTGAAATGGTTTGATGTAGCTTTGAGATTTGCCTTCTCAGCCTGAGGTGAAATTTCAAATGCTAACAGTAGGTACATCTTGCCAGACTATCCTTAAGGTTGTCCACAAGCCTAGTAAGATTATTAGGAATATTTTCAATCTTCCATCTTGACCATAATCCTGAGATATCCCACTGGGAGATTTGGGCCAACATAGACATCTCTTGACTACCCATATAAATCTAGAGAGGCATTGACTCTTCGAAATCCTGAATAGGAGGGTATTTCAATATGAAATATATTCAAAGGTTAATTAATATACCATTCCTCGATGATTGACTAAGGTTATTGTTGGTCAAATGAACCAAATCTAGCATAAATTTCCATGTACGTGAACAATGTTTAAAAGAGTGAGGAAGTCCAAGTTGTAAACAAAATTTTTCTTCATATATTTGGCACTGGAACTAAGCCCACCAAGATTTTGGATTAGATTTGATTTTCCAAGCCAAATTCTCTTCCATAGCCTGGTTCATGAAGAAATTATCCCAAATTCCCAAAAATTGATGCTCTTTTAGAGCATAGATAGTAGCCAAATTGACCAAGCGGAATTTCTTGGAAGAAGGCTTGTTAGCTTCCTAGAGGAACTTTCTTATAATTTTCCCAACATAATGAAGAATATACTAAGGAGATAACCATGTAAATAACTGAAACAAGGGCATAAAAAATAGAACAACTAATACAAGAATAATGTGATCTACTCAAGTTATCCATCTTGGACCCCAAAATGTAGTTTGATTTTTACCTTCAATATCACATTTGTCCAGTCCTGAGCAATGTCATTTTCTAAGACGATTGGGATACTTCAATATTTAAAAATATTCTAACTATGAACAGTACTAAAGCGAAAAAGCTCCCACATATGAACCCTCTTTGTAACCAAAATATTCCACGTGGAGATCTGGTACTTGGTAGAATTTTTTAATTAATTTCCCTGAGACTGCAAGAAAGTTGTCGAGTAGCAATTTGAATCTTCCAGTGATTTCCACTGAGCTACCTCCAACAAGGATAGTATCATCCAAAAATTGAGAGTGGTTCACACTTTCAAAGTCATGGGAGAATTGAAGACTTAGAAGGAAACCATTTCTACATTCATATTCTAAATAACAACTCATAGTGTCCACAACTAGAATATAAAGAAAGGGGGACAGGGAAAAATTTATGTAATCCTCAAGAATATTTGAAGAATCTAATGAATTTTCCATTCACTAGAGGGGTGAGCTAGGGTGAATCAATAAAAAGGGAAACCCACTAGATAAAAGTGTTTTTAAATCCCAAACTTCCTAGAACCTTGGAAAGAAATTAATTCCTAATACTTTCAAATGAATTAACCATGTCTATTTTTATGAACACCCCCTTATCTCCTCTTGGTATGCTCAAGATTATGGATTCTTATACAAGAATGATATTGTCAAAAAATTTCCTTCCTAGAACAAAGCCACTTTGATTCTCCAATATGATAGAGGAGGAAAGCTTTCAAAGTCACTTGAAAAGAATTTTAGAAATAACTTTATAGGAGACATTGTACAAGGAGATAGGTTTGAACATGTTGAAGGAGGAGGGATTGGTTTCTTTGGGTACTAGAATGAGGAACATAGATCTAATATCGCCTCTAACGTAGCCATGCTTCAATGAGTATCCAATCATTTTTCATAATTATCATTTGGTTACATCCCAAAAAACTAATAAAAATGTGTGGAAAATCCATCCAGGCTTGAAGCTTTATTTGGGTGGAAGGAGAAAACTATTTACCGAATTTCTTCTTATGAAGAAAGGAGAGTTGGCTAAAAATTAATTTCTTCAGAGATCAATTATGGATCTAATCTAACATATAGACATTAGATTCCTTGTAGTGAGGATCAATTTGAGTGTATAGATTGCCAAAATTGCCACAAATTCCTCCTTAATTTATTGAAAGTATCCCATGTTGATGAAATTCACTGTAATTTCCTAAATTTTGACTTTTATCTCTGAATTTTTAGCTCACTTGTGGAAAATTTTTATGTTTATATCTCAATCTCGAAGTTAGACACTTATATACTTTACCATAGAAAATTATTCCTCTTATTTCAGCAAAGAGTGGTGCTTGTATATTTCCCAGTAGATTCACAAGCTCATGCAATTTGCGAAATTAAGAGACAAGAATCTACTTCTACTCTTTACAGCAGAAGAAAATAAAGATCAAACAAAACAATAATCTACAAGAGGAAGAACATCGATGGTACATAACACAATAAATATCCGGGGAAAGCCACAACTCAAAACACCACTATTTGTATTACATTAAATGAGAAACTCAAGATGATAATACAATGCTTGTTCTCACAAAAACAATCCTAGCACTTAACAAAATCAATATACAACTCACAAGAAAAATCTTGGAAAACAATTAGTCAATTCTCTTTCTCTGCAAGCCCCTATTTCATTGCACAATTCCTATTTTTTATTAGCACATATAAACGCGAAACTAGTGCATCAAAAACTACCACAACCCCTTCTAGGTTCATTTCCTGATTGCATGTACCATCTGTACAACTCATAAAATTATACAATTGATATTAGATTGTCCCTTCACTCTAGTCTCAATTGGATCTTTCTAAAAATTGAAATGAATGAGTTTCTGATAAGGGAATCTTCAATTAACTAGGGTGACACTTGTCGATGCACTAGTGGACCAACTGACTGTTAAATCTCTATTGGTTCCACAAACAATTTGGAATTAATTTAACTGAATATAACTCAGTAAATCGAGTTATATTATTACAACTCACAATTAAACTCATCCTCGACCCCTATAATATAGGGAGAACATATGTATTACTTCAGAAAGACTTCCAACTTGAAACTCCTATGCTAATTAAGTGAATTAAACTTAATTAAGTATTTACAAGTTGTTATTAAGTATTTAAGTATTTAATTCTATGTTTCATTCAAGGAAAAATTAAATTAGAAATTCTGGATTCTACTTTGAACATTTCTTGTTGCTATTTTCAACACTCCCTCTCAACAATAAATGAATTCAACTCGATCTCGATCTTCAACCTATGGAATGTTCTACATGCAACACTTCTCTCTAGCATTGTTGCTCTAGTAACTCCAAAACAAAAAAAAAATAAAAAAAAACCCAAACTGAATCAGAATGATGCCTCTGTCATTAAGTCTCTAGCTATTATTGCCTCTATCGAGTGAAAACTTTGCACTTATGTTGATTTTTCCTTTCTGCATTGTTGTCAACCCTTCTCTAAGATCTCCAGTATCTGACTACTCCAGCTTCTATAACTTCGATCGCTGACTACATCAATCCTACTGATTACTCCTACTACTATGTACTTTGGGCTCCCATTGGGATTTGAAACTTTGACAAGTATGATTATTACTGTAGATACTCCGAGATTCAAATTAAGAGGTAAAGCCTCTCAATGGATCCTGCCCAATTTCAACACTCTTGGGACTATGACTTCACATCGCCCCACCTCACACCTGGAGGTATGACTAGATGTCATCCCTCTTCCCACATGGCTCAAAATTTCCCCCTAGTGGAGGTCTATGCATGAGTGGATGCCTCCACTCGATCTCCTCTCTGCTTCTCCTATTGTGGTTGCTCCACAATATTATGAGACTGCTTCAGAGACTACTTCTTCTCTACCTGAGTGGAACTCTCCACTCAATCTCCTCTCATCTTCTCTATTTTTTCCTGATCCACAACTTCCTAAAGTTGCTTCAGAGGCTTCTTCTAGTGCTAGATGTTAAGAGGTAATTTACTCTACCTCTCAACCACCAAGTCACTAAACTTTGGCTTTCTCCTCAAGGCTTCGCATACATATTGAACCTCAAGAGCATACATGTTCTTGACCTGTACACCGATCCATTTCACCTGTCCCATGGTGATGTATCTAAAAGAAAAATTTCCCTTACTAAAAAACACATCATAGCCACAGTCTTCCAATACCGTGACTGAAACAATATTCCTCTTTAATCTTGGGACATAAATCACATGTGTGATCCAAAGAGGAGAGCTAGACTCCCTTTGAAAGGTAACCGTACCAATCCCGGTAGCTCTATACCTCTCGTCATCTCCAAAATCACTAAAGAGATATCTATTCCCCATCATATGGAATGAGCCACCACTGTCAAGATACCACACGACTCTAATGACTGTGCTAGTCATGCATGCAATGAGATTGAAATCAAGTTCGATTTGTGAAGCTAGAGCTTCACCTGCTGCCAGTATTGTTAGGTCCTTCTTACTTCCTCTCTTTTATGGGAAGTTCTTGGCATAATTCTTGTGCTTGTGATAATGAAAACACTTGAATTTCATCAATTCAGTCTTCTTTCCACCCTCCTCAACTTGGGACTTATTTCCCTTAGCCTACTTTTCCTTACTCACTAAGGAAAAATCCTCTTCCACTTCCTTGGAAGAGGTCCCATCATTGGTATTTCTCCTTATCTCCTTGTGCATCAAATCTGACCACAGTCATTCCTAATATGGTAGATTCTCTCGATGATTGATAAAGTCATAATAACTATGCCAACTCTTTGGCGGTCCTAGAAGAGCAAGACTCACCATATCATCCCGTTGTAGGTAAAACGCAACGCCCCCCATTATTTCAAATAATAGGGACATTTTCCATTAACTTTTGGCAAAATACCTCTTATAATTTTCATTAAGATTTTTTTCCTTCTTTTGCTTTCTTTGGATTTATGCTTTCATTGTTTCTTTCAATCCAAATTTTCAAAAGCTTTCCATCAATACTTCTTTCGACTCATCTCATCAACTAGTTTGTAAATGGAACTCCTTTGAAGCTTTATCGTTTTCTTGCCTGGACTAAAATAATAAATAAATGTGTAATATTTCAGATTTTGTAACTAATTAAGTTCAATAGTCATTCATTGTAAATATTGACTTTTTGTTAATTTTTATTCATTTTTCATGTTTTTCACTAACTGTCCTACAAAATGACCAAACTAAGTCATATAACAGAGAAAATATGTTTCAGAATCTTTGTAATTTACTCCAATTTATTATTTTAAAATAAGTTGCCAAAATCGGATTCTCAAAATTACGAAGCAGCTATAGTCCAATTTGTAGAAATATTAATTCCACTTGAGCCCTCTTCATATCAATTTCTTCCTTCCAAAATCTCGACCTAAAAATTGCAATCCAAAAATTGCAATAAAAACTTGTGCTAAAAAAACGCGATCAAAAATTACACTGCAATATTGTGATTGTGATACAACACAAATTGCATATCGCAATTAAAAAAAAAAAAAATTATGCACCAGTATTAAAACTTCGATACATGATTTTTTGGTTTTATGCAAGGGTTAAAATTTTTAATACATATGACCACCATCGCCATGACCTCACGCACCCTCCACCTCACTCCCCACTCCTTATCTCTCCATCCTTATCACTCCATTTTCTCGTTGACATCCATAACTCTCCGCCATCCTCTCATAACAATACATGAACCTTTTGTAATTTCAAAAATGATTTAATTGATATAATATTATATTAATATTATAAAATCATATATTAATTATAATTTTTTATATATTTTAATTATAATATTAATATAATATTTTTAGCTAATTATTAAATTAAAAATTTTAATTAATTTTGTTAACTAAATACTTATAACCATTAATAATGTAGGTATAATTAATTTTTTATTAATTAATAAATAACAACAATTTTATTTAGACATAGAATTTAGTAAAAAAAAAAAACAGATTTTTAGCCTAAGCAACAAAAATTCCAGAATTCTAGCAATTTTAATAGACCAACTTCAGAAACTCATGAATGGAGTTTTACCTGGCTAAATGAGGCCTAGGACAGATCATTGGAAAGATAAAATCATGTAAAAAAATTCTTGGGAGGTTTCTTTAATAGATTTGATCATTTATTTGGTCTAAAATCCAATAGAAGATCAAGCTCCAAATTTTCAATAAAACTAATTTTCCCGAGTTTTATTTTTTGCATTTTCATTTTCTCAAGCCTCTTCTGAATGCAAATACATTCATCAATGATATCTTTGGTCAACTAAATAATCATAGACATCAATCAAAAGTTCATATTTCCTTTTCAATTATTTATTTAATTATATTTGATTAGATTTGTTTTAAATCCAGATTTGGCATTTTGATTTTATTTTTGCATTTTAATTCTGTTTTGATTTGATTTTGCAGGAAAACAGTTGAAGAGATGAAGAGAAAAGAATTTCAATCAATGAGAAAGATCAAATAATACATGAATAGAATTTTGAGCCAATAAAAATTGATTAAACAAATTTCTTTTTCAACAAGCATTCATATTTTGTACTCCTTTGGAAATATTATAAATAACATATTGTAAAATGTAATAAGGGCTTCTCTCCACTACAATTATGAAATTCTAAAATCACTTCTATAATAGGGATTTAGAGTTGCAAGTGGGAGGATTGAAAATCTCAAATGTGGGGATTATTGAGGATTTTTCTTTTGCGTTCTAATTATGTGTTATGGGAAGAGCTTGCACTTCTACAACACTTGTTGTAACAACAAAAATTCAAGCAATGTAAAGGAATGTTGGAGACCAGAACCAAAGAAATAGATTCAATAAATTGGTATTTCTAATACTAATGTTTTAAATAGTAGTTTCATTTATGATCACAGAAATGTGTCATTTTATTCATATTTGTTCACTTTTGTTGGTATGAGTAACTTTTCTCAATCATATGTTATTATTTATCTCTACTCTTAGGGGTTGACTTCTGATTTTTGAGTAACTATTTATTCATAAATATGTCTTTTAATACTAGTTTAACAAATAGTAATATGTGGTGAAATTCTTCCTTATATTATTGTTTAATTATTCAAATTACTAATTAAACAATGAATATCATTTTTGTGAACCTATTCCTAAATTTTATTGGTTGATTATTTTAGTCAAGAGTTTTCTTAATACAAGGTGACTTGGTATTCATAATGTCATTTAATTGACCTAATTCGTTAGCTTTATATTCATCATAAGCCAGACATATCTAAATCCTAATCATTTAAATGTCTTGCTCTCGGCTGGGTTAGATCTATGTATGCCTAATTGATATAGGATTAGGATTTAGTTCCTTTTTCTTGCATTTTAGAATAATTTTCATTTAGGTTAATTCTACATTCTTATAAGTCCTCTTCCCAAAGAGGCGAACTTTAGTTGTGGCTTGGTTGAGCCCCAAATCAACTTAAGGATCACTTTCTTGCCTGATCAGCAAGAGGACTGATCTAATGTCTCTTCTCCATTGGTGGATGAAAGTCATATTTTGAGTCATTTGGATATTGAGAGAAGGTGATTGGACCAATTTGAACCAATAGGAACCACCATTCCAAATGGAAAATGAGTTGTTTCAAGGTCTGGACGAGGTGGTCATCCCCCATGTTGTCACATTAAATTTCGAGGCTTCAACATTTTGGCACTCGAAGGAGGGCCTAGATCTTTCTGGCTATTGGAGTCTTTGTATTCTAACATCTTATTTTTATTACAATAGCTCCTCTTAAACTTCCAATTTGGAGTTGTGTTTCTAGACTTCATCTTCCAATACTCCACCCAAAGTGGTAAGACTCTTATCTTAGGTAAAGTTTAATGGTAAGAGAAATTTCTCTGCTTTTAATCATACCTTACAATTCATTAAAAAAAAATCAAATTATACTTTTCAAGGAATTGATGATAGTATTTTATGCAGGATTTTTACTCTTACATTCTCGGCAAAAGCTAGAAGCTGGTGCCAATCACTTCCAGTTGCCTCAATTCATAGGTGGGATCAATTTGTTACAATGTTCCATTGTAATTTTTGCGGCTATAACTATGAATAGGTATGTGATTATTTTGAAGATTTACAAAGATTCAAAAGTGAATATTTGATTGATTTTACCATCAGGTTTCCTTTAAATAGTTTGAAATTTAAAATTGAGGGAAAACCCACGGATGAGGAATTATTGTATTGCTATGAACGTATTTTCTCTCTTCCTCCGATTCATAATCCATGTGAAAGTATTTCAATCTCTACTCAAACTCCTTTGAATTATATTAACACAATTGAGAATTCCAATATGAACATGAAAACAAAAAATGATGAAGTGCCTTCTATTACGTACAATCAATTCCTTCATTTAGTGCACACTTCTACAAAATTAATAGTGATCGGGATGCACCTTTACATGTCAGTGAATCTCAAGAACAAAGCTTGGAAAATTTTACTATTAAAAGGCAAGAAAATACCAGCAATAATATTAAAGAAGGTACAACTTTGAAACATGAAAACCAATGTGCATCAGATTCATAAGATCAAAGCATAAATCAACAAGTACAAGTGATGATTAAACTTTCCAACAACACGCACTCTGCTGTACAAATTTCCTAACTCTTTGATGATTAACAAATTCCAAATTTTGGATAGCAAAACAATATTTTTCAAGAAAGCACAAGTACACAAATGAATGATCTCAAACCTGAAATTTACAATGAACATAATGCACAAGAGTTCTGACATTTTTAAATCCATTTCCTCTCATTCTCATTTTTCCCCTTATCCTGATATTTTTGATGATTGCAATTTATCCCCTCTTAATGTCAATGATATTTCAGAAAATATAGACGCTGATCTTAATAAATTGCCAACTAATTTTTATCAAGATAGAGAATTAATTATTGATCATTCTTCTGTCATTAATAAACATGTGCTTCATATTCCTTCTTGTTTTGATACATTAGATAAGATTGAAGGAAATTTTAATGAATGTGATGAGGTCATTTATGATAGTTACTTTGACATTGAGGATATTAAATTGTCTCATTCTCAATTGAATCCTCATGATCAAAGTCAGATTACATGTGAAAATGAAGAACACTATAATTCAAAAATTGTTTCAAATAATTCTCATTTTCAGACAATCAATCATACCCATGATCTTGAAATTCAAGAAACCAATGCAATCTATTATTTATATGGTGATCAATATATCATTCATATTCATAGTCATCATTCTCTTTCTAATTCACAAGTTGGTATTAGAAATCATTGGAATTTTATTATTTTAACTAAGTCTTGTGAAAAGGAAATTGTTTCAAATAAATCTCAATTGTGTTGTAACACTAAATATAAATTTAGTGTAAACTATGATTTGATTTTATCAATTTTCCTTCATTTATTTGGTTTAGGTTCAGATTTGTTTTCTATTTTTAATCTTCAATTTCTAGATAATTTGTGCTGGCATATTGAGAAGCTCGGTATTGAACACTCAATTAATGTGTTGTTTGAATGGGGAAATGAAGTTTCAGATTCTTATCTTGAACATAAAGAGTTATTTTTCTTCCAATTTCAACTGATGTTCATTTATTATTGATTATTTCTACCTTCTCAAAGGCAGTGTAAAGGAGAGTGAATTTTCACAATATGACTAGTAATTTGATTCAATTAATAATCTTCCACTACATCTAACAAATTTTCATCCATTTTTCATTGACCCATTTGAAAAATATTTCCAATGTTTTCCTCCACAGAAGATTGTTAATAGTTTAACACTTGCACATAAAACTCATATGTTTATGCATGCCATTGAATATAAAAACTCATTTCCACGATTTGGATTGTCATCTTCTCTTTTGAACCTCTTCTAATCATTCATAGAAGTTCATCTAGATTTCTATGATCCAATTCAAATTCACTTGGAAAGGACATTTCAAGAGATGGTAATTGTGAATAAACTACTAACATTAACTATATATTTTAAAGTCGCAAATAAGATTATGGGGAATTAGTCTATCAATAGCCAGCCTTGTATGGATCAAATCCTCCTCTTCCTACACAACAAAGGAATACATTATCTAGACCAAATCTCGCAACAAGACATTAATTCGCAGACTTGGAAGGGATGAAGCTTCCCTCCCATTCCCAAAGATCTCAAGAAGAGAATTGATAGTCTTCAAATTCATCTCCACAACATTACACCTATCATCAAAAATGGCATTAACATTTTTCGTTGGGATCCCACAGGTTCTACTTATACAATTCAAGCTGGCCACCATTACTTATGTAGTAGGGACTATCCTTCTCCTCCTTGGATGCACTGGAAAACTGTTTGGAAGTCTGAGACCATCCCAAAATAAAAAATTTCATTTGGACCCTTTTAAAAGGGAAAATCCTCACCTCTGACAATTTGCAAAAGAAGGGTATGGTTGGGCCCTCCCGATGCCCAAACTGTCAAGGGGTAGAAAAAGCTATCTAGCACCTTTTCATCACATGTCCCTTTGCAATCTCTTGCTGGAATGGAATCTCCCCTATTGGCCACCACGTTGGAACCGCCAGAATTCCATTGGTGAGATTCTAAGCCTTTGGAAGAAGAGTTACCCTTCGTAGCACAAGAAAAACAATATGGTTAAAATGGTGTGGGATGCTCTTCCCTAAGCCCTTCTATGGAAAATTTGGCTTGCAAGGAATCGCAAGATCTTCAGAGACAATGAGAACATCATAAGGCAACTCTATAGCAAAGCTAAAAGTTTAACGCTAGAAACCATCGTTGCTAAGAAGACAAAGAAAATCGATGTTGTCAGCCTCTGTGTAGAAGAAAGAGACTTTATTGGTAGCTTGACAGTCAACAACGGGGGCATTCAAACAGGAAACAATGACAACTACCATCCCAACACTCTTAGTCATAGTTGGAAAATTAGAGTCAAACAAGAAGAATTCTCAGAATGGCTCCGAAAATACAATTCCCATTCCCTCTTCTTCGATGGAGCCTCTAAATCCAATCCTGGAGCTGCAGGTGCAGGTGGAGTCATTTATAATCCCAGTGGTAATGTCATAGCCACCTTTGAGTGGGGATTGGGACCTCTATCCAACAACAGGGCAAAAGTGTTGGCTCTCTACCAAGGTCTAAATCAACTTCAAAAGCTTGGTATCAGTAAAGCGATGGTTTTTGGAGACTTTGCCACCATTATTAGTCTCATGATGAACAATTGTAAGGCTTCCAATATCTTCATCGAACAAAGATAAGAAAATGCCAAACTCTCAACTGCCAAAACTGGGATCTATGATTTTACCATGTGCTCCGTACCTTCAACAAAGAAGCTGATAGATGTGCCAACAAAGCATGTAGCAGATACAAAAGAAATATCCTCTGCAATAATTTAGAATCCCAAGATCATGTACCTTGACTTTTTTCCTCATGGCCTGTGACAGTATATCTGAATCCAATCTCTGTAGCAAATTCAAGAAATATCATGACAACATCCAACACCATTCCTTCTCTACCAAATCTCTACTAGCGATTTTATTTTTGCCCTTCAATCCCGCCGCCAACCCCGAGCTCTCAAACTCAGGTCAATCCCATGTCTCCCGTGACTTTTCCCTTCTCCCCCTTGTGGCTTCATCCCGCCTATCCTATGGGCCACTCTCCTTAAATATTAACCCCCTCCCTCAATTCAGCATTTAGAAGTTGTGGTCTTTATCCCCTATTCATTTTCTTAGTCCCTTGTTCAGCATATTTCCCCAGCTCTCTGTTGCTTCCTCCCTCTCTTCCCTTCCCCGTCATTCCTCCGCTCCTTCCTCTCGTGTCCTCTACAATGCAAGACCATCTTGCCCTCCTTTATTATCCCTGAAAGGGTATCATTTTCTCTATCCTAATCGACAGAGTGTTGTTAGTCCCAACTCTATTTCTATTTCAAGCTCCGAATCAGTCTTTCCCTTTTTTAGCAGGCCCTCTCTCTTCACTCAGAGAAACAAGACAGAACTCAGGACTCCAAGAATGTCACAGAGGGAATATTGCCTACACTACGCAGACCTCCAGGCAGAGACGGAACAAATTAGAGTGCACCAAAGAATTCTGGACTCCAAAATCGACTCGCATGCCCCGATGACCAGCGAAAAATACGAAGCAGACCTCCATCTCCTCCTCGACAGGGTCTCCTCGCTCTAGGAACAGTTCAACGAACTAGCCAACAAATGCAGCCATGCTCAAGAATCCATTGTCATCCCTAAATACATGTTAGAGAAACGTAATGCATCGAGCACTAGCTCATCAAGATTCAAGAATGCCGAAGTTGACAGCAAGCCAGATGAATCAACAGCTCGCTAGATTAGCCATATCAGCATAGACTAAGATATATTGCAATTTTTTTTTACTATTATCTCAGTTTCTTAGAATCTTCACTTGCACTTGTTTTCCACAAGTCAGAAATGACAAAAGCTTAGGAGAATTTTGTGTCACAAACTACCTCCTTACTCTGCCTACGGGCCTCAAAATCTTGTATCTCAAGAGCTTAGTCTCCCAAATCTTTTTTGGAATATAAATAACAACTGACTATGTTAAAAAAATATATATATGTATTTTAAATTCAGATTTATTTTCTTTAGTTTAATTATATTTGTAATTTTTTACTAATGACTGATCTATATATACATGCATGAATTAAAATGCTTACATGGTTACATTGGAAGTATGACTATACCTAGTCATGTTTCCCTCATTAAGATAGAAATAGAAATAGATTAATTTAGATTAGATTCCTTTTCTGTTTACACTTATTTCATTATTTCATATTTTCAATAAAGAAAGTAATGAATCTGACTTTTTCTAGACTTCCCCTTTCATTTTTAGAAAGAGAATTAAAAAAGTAGAATCTCTTAGATCATACATATTTGAAAAATCACTTCATTGTCTTGTTTTGGAAAAAAATTCATCACAACAATCATACATAAAGAAATCCCAAGGATTTGCTATAGCTTGACAATTTTTTATTCACAAGTATGTCTAAAAAGGAGCTCAATTTCACCACTCATGTGTTCCGATGTAAATTGGAGGTATATGTAATATGAAAACTCATTACTTAGCATTTTTAGATTAAATTAGTAGGTGAGGTTGAACATATGAAAATTTTAAAAGAATTTGGGGCAATTTGAAGATTCATGAGGTAAATTTACAATCAATTTTCTTCCAAGTATGTGTTTAGAGGTTCATCATTATCTATTGTTAGTTTTACTTTTTCCAAGGTTATTTCTTAATTTTGTTATGTTTCTTTTATAGGTCTTCATCGACTTAATTATGGATACTTAATATAAGCAAGTATAGAGACCTTTTCAAATCTGGAACATGTTCATTCATTAAAACCCCCAATAGGTATTTAAAAGGTAGTATCAGAAGATTCATATCAGAGCCCTCTAATATCATAATTGTCATCATTCAAAAAAGCTCCAATTAACATATTCCCTTATCCAATATTCATAATATCTATTAAAAGGGATTTTGTTAAGAGGAAAAGATAACTTGATCGCCTTCTTTTGAATTGAATACCTTAAGAAGTCGTCAAACATGCAAAATACCACGTCTCATATCGTGTTCTCATATTTTGTTTTGCATATTATAGGTTCTCAAATAAGCATACTTTAATTTTCTTCGAAATTCCAAATCAACAATCTCCGATAATTGACTTCACCAATATTGAGATACAACCTGCGACCCGATACAACATTTATATCTAGTTATGACAGATATCACATCCATGCATAAATCACAATTTCGGTTGAGGTACATGTTTCAAATTTTCAATGTTCCGTATCCGATACGATATTAAACATCACATAATAAATTTATTGTGTTTGTTCTTCAGCGCACATCAAGATATCAACAATGTTACATCTTCTACTTAAATCTATCGATCACTGATTTCTTTTAAAAATGCAAAGTCAGTCCCATCAGTGAGCCACACCTTTTATTGCAATCATATTATCACAAGGATCATATCAACATTTCCTTTTGTTAACAATTATGATTGTTGATATGACTATCTCTGATATAGCAATCGCTCCATCACAATTTCTCATTTCATATGCTATATCGCAACCTTTCCATCGCAACACTTATACCTCATCACAAAACTCAAATCACATATTGTATTGGCATCCTTCTATGCGATAAACTCTTATATATGCCTCTTTGCCAATGAATTTTAACTATTATATAACATTCAATTGTATATCGGCAAGGATGAAACTCGTAGTTTGAAGTTATTCATGGCAGAACAACTTGTGATGCGAAACCTCCAATAAGGCGTTGTGCTATATTAAAGATTTTAAGGCACCCTTGGGCAACCACTATGGTAATGAAGCAATTGCTAACAAAATTGCAACATGGTTAAATAATTTTTATTTCTCTTATATTTGAGTTTTAGATATATCACTCTATATCTAATATATGAAAATAAGACCTCCCCATCTACACATCTGTATTTCATTATCTTGGATTTGGTCTTAACTTTGAAATATTTATGAAAATCATGGATTTGATATGAAACTTATAATATTATGAGAACATTAATCGTTGCAATTCATTAAAAAGCATCCTTTCATTTCTGATGAATTTAATTCACTTCAGATTCGTGGAACATTAAACAATGTTTTCTTCTAGCTTGTTGCTTGTTTTAGTTTAGATTTAATAAGGGATGATTGTGGGTCAATAAGATTTCAGTCAATTCAACTCCTTTATGCTTTCAATTCTAATTAAAAGAAGAAGTTAGCTAGTATTGGAGAAGATGATACCTCTCAGGTAAGATTAAATACAATTCTCCAACGGTAAGTTTCATGTGCCCACGTTCATCTACTTTTCATCCCTTTACTTTTAGTTTCATTTTTGTTTTTTTATTTTTTGTTGATATAAAACTATGTTTTGCAACGTTTTATAAAACTTCTCAAACCTCCACCAGATCAGATTTTGAAGCTTATTCCTCTTTTCCTAGTTTTCTTTCAAATTTTTAAAAGAAGTAAGGATGATCCTCATCGAATAAACTACACTGGGGAGTTTATGAACCATTCATTTTTTTTTTCTGTAATCATTTCTTTTCTTAGAAAATGGTTAAGATTATGCTTTGAAATAGAGCAATTGACACCATGAAGAATTTTTTTGTTGTCGCTGAATTTTATCGTCATTGTTATCGAAAGCCAAAATTCTTATAACTTTGCAGGATTAAATTTATCAAAATCTCAACAAAAGAGGGAATATTCACATGATTATTTTATTTTAGTTCATCTCATTTAGACATTGGCATAAAATGTCTTGTTGGAGTTTATCCTTTAAAATTTTGCATTTTTTTCTTTCACCTTTCACCTGGTTCAGTTTTATTTTTGATTGCTAATTTGTTTTCTTACTTTAACGTAGGAATTATTTTTCTTTTTGCTAATTTGTTTTCTTACTTTAACGTAGGAATTATTTTTCTTTTCTTTTTTAGTTTTGTTTTTATTTTGGTGACTCTGCCATGATATATGTGAAAGGAAGATTCTTGTTCAACAACAATTAACATACAAGGGGAATCTTAACTCTATTATATTAGTGAATTTCATTTATCATTAAAGGCATATCCTTATGGAACCATAAGATCATCCAGCTTTAAATATTTCTCATGGAGGAACACACATCCTTACTAAGTGATATAGTTTATTTTTTCAAGGAAATAATTGATTTGAGTTTAACACAATGAATCCCTCCCACCCTTCCACATAAAATCCTCTAATTGATAGTTGCAGGGAAAGAATTTGGAGCAAAAATTATTGAAGTATTATGTCCATCAAACATAAGTCCTTATTACCATCCCACCTCTTTCACTCAAATACATCATAAATTACAAGCGTGCAGATTTGCTTGTCAAAAGAGCGATTAAAGGGGAAGCATGAGAAATACAAGTAAACTCGTTAGGCCAATGGACGCTTGCTGGCAATGGGACTAGGCTTATATGGCATAAAAGATAACTTTGTCGGGGTAGTGTTCAGGATCACTGGCAGTGGATCGATGTCAGAGACAATCACGAAATAGATATATGCTTTATCAAAAGCTTTTATCTCTACCTTCTTCTATTATTGTAAGAGGTAGTTTTGAAACAAAATTTCCCAAATTTCGATTCATTACTTTTGCTATAGTCTATTTTGAGTACTTATCTTTACAAACTATATTACTTAATCTATTTAACTGGGGCCTATGGAAATGTTTTACTATCATTCGGTTTCCTGATCTCCATTGCTTTTAACCTTTGGATAAATTAAATTTCATTATATTTCACTAGAGATAAGTGGTTCTTCCTAGTGTGTTTCCGTTGTTTTAGGGAAAGCCCAACACCCTCCATTATTTCAAATAATGGGGCCCCTTTCCATTAATTTTTGGCAAAACATGTTTTATAACTTTCATTAAGAATATTTTCCTTTTCTTACTTTCTTCGGATTTACTTTTTTGTTGTTTCTTTCAATCCAACTTTTCATAATCTTTCCATTGATACTTGTTTCGACTCATTTTGTCAACTGGATTGTAAATGGCACTCCTTGGAAGTTCAATTGTTTTCTCGCGTGAACTAAAACTGTAAATAAATGTATAATATTTCAATTTTTGTAACTAATTTTCGTACGATTGTAAATATTAACTTTTATTTATTTTTCATTCTTTTCACTAACGGTCATATAAAATGACCTAGCTAAATCATACGACGGATAAAATCGTGTTTCAGAATCTTGGTAATTTACTCTAATTTATTATTTTAAAATAAGTTGCCAATACCGGAATCTCACAATTACAAAGTGTTTATAATCCAATTTGTAAGATTATTAATTCCACATAGTCCCCTCTTCATATCACTTCCTTTGTTCTAAAATCTCGATCTAAAAATAATCCGAAAATTGCGATAAAAAAAAAATACGATAAAAATTGCGATGTGATATTGCGATTGCAATACATCACAAATCACATATGGCAAATAAAAGTTTTTGTTTTCTATTAATAAATATTAAAACTCCCATACCTCATTTTTTGGTTTTATGTGGGGGTTAAAATTTTTGAAATTTGTATACAAATTTTTTCAACACCTTATCACTCACGTCGCCATGATCTCACCCACCCTCCACCTCACTCTCCACTCCTTATCTCTCCATTTGCTCGTTAACCTCCATGACTCTCCACCATCCTCTCATAGCACTACGTGAACCTTTTGCAATTTTAAAAATGATT